>JABEVS010000500.1:0-45654 GCA_018290735.1 Coelastrella sp. MACC-549 | reverse complement strand
CTACTACTACTACTACTACTACTACTACTACTACTACTACTACTACTACTACTACTACTACTACTACTACTACTACTACTACTACTACTACTACTACTACTACTACTACTACTACTACTACAAGTTACCTCAAGGGTTTCCACCCGAAAGGAGCCAACTGATGGCTCATGGGGGCACACCAAAAAGAAACAGAAACCAGATTCAATCCGGTTGAATATCTGCAAGTTCAACTTGCAGAAGATCATCAGACTCAATCTCCAACTCAGACTCAGAAAGATTATGAAAAAACATGCTTACACCATTGAGGTGTGTGTTGAAGCAGCACAAGGAAGCTTCAAAAGCTGCATGCAGCCTGCACAGTATCCACTGTCCTGCAGAGCCTCTGCAGCCATAATGGCTTCCAGGTAAGCGATGATCTTGAGCAGCAGTTTGCGCAGTGGCAGCAGTGCTACAGCAGCTGCACATACTCTGAAGACAGGTATTTACCTTCATGCCGGTGATCACTTATACCTGTGGAACCTGTATTTGACAGCTCCCTTTGTACCGGTATGCCGCTCTAGAGCATCTCCAGCATCACTCACACCTGTGCTGCCCTTCAGGGTCTGTGTCCCTAGTACAGGTGGACTGCTGAGCTGTGACCGGCTCACATGTCACTCATTATATGTCTCCAATGAAATAACCCTTTCCATCCTACCGTTTTATATGTTTCTGTCAAACAAACCATTGAATATACTGGTCTATATCAACAACCGCTTCTGCACGTGTGTGCCTGCAGTTGTTGTCCTCCCAGTCAATCAGCACTTGCTACTGCGCACCCAGAGGCCCTGCATTGAGACCGACTGACTGAAGATGACACAGCAATTAGTAATTGACTTCAAGGCATTGTGTCCAACACGACAGGTGGTGCACTTGAGCCAGCCAACAGCGCCTGCACCTTGTCAATTGCTCCAGGCACTGCTGCTATGGCAGCCTGGATCTCAGGACTGCCAGCAGCCAAGCTGTCCAGGGCCTCTACTGCAGCCAACTGCAAACCTCTGCTGTTGCTGCTGCCGGTGAGCATCCCGACCAGAGCCAGAATGGCACCAGCTTGTGCTGCTGCTGTCTTGTTACCTGGGTGGTTCCTAGCAACCACCATGAGCAGTCGTGCCGCATTATGCTGGAGTTCATTGTCACTGTCACTGAGCAGGGCTACCAAGGCTGGTGCGGCTTGCTGTTGCAGCACTGCGGCCTGTAGTGAGCTCGCAAAGCTGCTGATGTCAGATATGGCCCAAAGGAATGATGCACCATGTCCTTGAACATCATGGTCGCTGCTTTGAAGGAGCTTGACAGCAGTTGGTATCACCCCGGCTGCTGCTGCTGCCTGTTGTCGCTCCTCATGGTCTTCGATCAGGTGCTGTACAGCACTGAGGGCATATGCTGTAAAGTCCGCTGCTTGTTCACTGCCCTGAATGTTGCTGATCTGCTGAATGAGGTCCTCCAAGCCACCTGCTGCTGCTATAGCATTCAGATTAGTGCTGTGACGTGACAGATACATCAAAAACTCAGCAGCCATTAACTTCTTCTCCCGACTGCCATTATAGTTGGTAAGCTGCTTGACGACCTTGGGTATGGCAACAGCCAGAGCTTCTATTTCTGGATGATCTTCAGCTATGCGTACAACCAGCTTAAGGGCTTCCAGCCATATAGCATTGGCCCCTTGGCCGCTGTCAAGCAGCTGGACTGCTGTTGTTGCTGCCTGCTGCACCAGCTGTGTGCCTACTGCATGTGTATCTGCTGCTGCCAGAGAGGCCAGAGTGCTTGCTGTAGGCAGCTGCACACAGGTATACCTATGCTTGAGGTTCCTGCTGAGGATTGGCAATGCACCTGCTGCTATGACAGCAGCATGGCAGCTAATCTGTTCTACAAGACTGTCGAGGAGCGCCGCTGCATTTTTTAAAAGCTTTGAGTATGGGGCCATGTGTAGCAGCTGCACAATAGTCTCTATGCTGTTGGGTACAGCGAGAACCGCCAGCTTGCAATCATCGCTTTGAAATGTTAGGTAGTTCAATGCTTGAACTGCTGCGTTTGCCTCCCACGCTGACCACTGGCTGCTGCTGCGGAACATATTGACAAGAAGTGGCACAGCACCAGCTGCCAGGAACAAATCACACTTAGCAACACTGCTGGCTGCCTCTGAACTAATTGATTTTGCTGCAAATTCTCTGTCCTTATAATCACAGCTGCACAGCAGATGCACCAAACCGCGCACTGCTCCCGGTACTAGCTGCTGCCGCCGCGCCTGCTGCCGCTGACCGCTGCTCAATATTCTGCCATCCTGCAGACCTGACATCCTGGTGGTGTTCAGTGCTGCACGTGCTCTCTTCGCCGCTGCTCGCTGGCTTACACCCCTGATCTGCCACTCAACAGCATGCCCTGTCGGTCCTGCATTGGCTGCGTGCTGGCTCCCTGGCTTCCCATCTTGTGATTGCTCACCTTGTGGCACAGCTGCTGGTGCTGACGCTGCTTCTGGTTGACAACCATGTGCTGTTTGGGGCTTGCTAGGGCGCTTGGCAGCAGCAATCTGATTCAGGGCAGTTGGACTTCTGCCGTTTGCTGCTGGAGCTGTCACTTGTACCCCCTGCACAATGGCAGCAGTTGTTCTGCCTGCAGCTGCTGCTGCAGCAACTGTTGTGTTTGTTGCCGTGGGTGATGCCATCCCTGCTTTCACAGCCGTCACCTCCTTTGCAGCTGCGCTTCCATTGTTGGCCTGCATTCTTTGCAGCGAAGTTTGCAGTCTATGATCTGCTGCTGCCGGGTCTGCTGCTGCTGAATCTGCTGCTGCTGGGTCTGCTGCTGCAGCCACCTTGTCAGTGGCAGCTGCATGTTGAGACGGTGTTACCACAGCTGGTGGTGTAGCAGGTGGTGTGACAGTTGGGCTTGGCACATTTCCTGCTGCTGCTGCTGCTGCTGCTATTGGAAGCTTTTGGCTCATCTCTATAGCCTGCTTCAGCTGCAGGATGAGTTCACCTCCAACTGACTGACATATACTGCTGTCCCTACTACTGCCGGGACCTGCAGTTAATTGTTCACAGGTTGCCACAGCGGCAGCAAGTTGCTGCTGAAGCAGTGAGACAGGCGCCGTTTGCTGCTGCTGCTGCTGTGGTGGCAGCTCCGACACCTGCATAAAAGGACCGCCAGTTGCTGCTGCTCTCAGATATATGCTGTCAGCCCTGACCGAGGCCAGTCTGAGGACATCACTGAGTGGTCTGCTGTAGGTGACTGTGCCCCTGTCCACTGTGACCTCTGCACCTGCTGCTATGTCTCTTACTGCTGTGACAGCGAGGTAGACCTTGCCTGTCAGGTTGTGTGACAGGGGGAGGTGGGCGGCATTGGGACCAGCAGTAGGAGTGCTCAGGACCTCACCAGTGACATGACACAGCTCTCGGTGGTCGCGGGCCTGTGGACACACAATACACATGCAGCAACTGGTGCAAACTTTGTGTACTACATAGCATGCATACAGTGCACATAGCTGTTTCAGAGGAGTTCTTCTGCTGCTCGACTAGTGGTACTGTCGGTGCTCAGCTCAGTAGTCAAACATGTTGACTGAAGGGGATAGGAGATGTCACAACATCAGCAGCCCTGGGTGATAAATTAGCCCGTGCTAACGAGCAGAACAGCGCAGTAGAAGCATGTACTGGGCTGCTCTACGTCCATGTCACCGCCTCTAGGAAACATGGACGTGGACCAGCCCAGTACATGCTTCTGATGCACTATCCTGCTTGCCAGCACAGGCTAATGAATCAATGGGGCTCCGATGATTGACAGTGCAAGAGAAATCAGCTCCAATCTGCCAAGTACGAGGCTGTAAATTGGATGCTGGTGCAAGCTATGACACGTGTACTACAGAAGTACTGTAGCAGTCAACAGACTTTGGTGCTGTGCAGGATGCAAGCTCTGCCCAACTCACGTATGCCAAAGGATTCATCTCAAGGCTGTTACGAGACAGCACTGCAATGCTGTGGCCACCTGCTTCGATTCCACTCTGTTGACTGCTGTCGTTGGGAGGCTGTGCTGTGAACCTGAACAGACGGCTAGACAGCTGCACAGCTTGTGTTAGGGTCTCTGCTGTTGCAAGCATGGTATCTGCTGTACTTGCTGCCATTACCCGGCCAAGTATAAAGCCCAGGAAATCCCCTTGGCGGTAGCTTGTAGTGGCTGTAACACGGTGCTGCCCCCATAGGCAATCAGTGCTGGCGGGAGATTGTGATGGCCTTTGTTCCTGCTGCGCTGGGGGAAGGAGCACCGCCTGAAACCCTTTGCTCCATGACAAAGCAGGGTTATTGCTCTGTTCACACTCTAAAATACCGAAGGCCAGCTGCGCTTGGCCCTTACTGTTGATCAGTGGCTGCAGATCGTAGTACGTGACCTGCTCGGTGGTGCTTTGCTCCCATTGGCACCCTGCATCACTGTGAGCATCACGTTCGTAATGTGGCATTGAAGGAGATCTAACACATCTTACGGCCAAGTTGATAATGAAGATATGCAGTGCAGCCTGCGTGGAAACTAGCCAATATCCTCTAAAGTCACCAGAGACAAAGCTGATGGCATGAGAAAATTTTGGTTGATACTTGTTGTGTTTACAGGTATTTGTCAGTGGTCAATGAGCAACGACTGCATGACATGCACACACACACAGTGTGACATGTGCTGCCAGCCTGGCACTCCTGAGGAGTGCCCAACAAGCTTGGTGCCAGCAGGCTGGTGATGCGAGTGAATGCCGAGAAGAGCAGCTCCAACGTACTTTTACAGCATGACTCTGTATGGTGCACGAGAGCAGACTGTTGTACAGGTTCTCTGCAGGGGCCTTCAACACCCATACTCAGAGCTTGCAGAGCATGCAGCGGAGCTCCTCAACAATCTGGCAGAACACAACAGCTGCCATGCTGCTGTCATAACAGCAGGCGCACTGCCAATTATCAGCAGTTACCTCCAGAACAGCGGTCACTATGTGCAGTTATCTTTGGCAAGCACTCTGATATCCTAGGCTGCAACATATGCTGAGGCTGTAAGCACAGAATTGTTGCAGCTGGCTGCAGAATCAGCAGTCCGACTGCTTTACTGCAGCTATTGGGCTCCTGAACTAGAAGAGCTCAAGCTGATTGTACGCATGGCTGAGGAACATCCTGAAGTTGAAGCTCTGGCTGCTGCCATACCTAAGCTTGTCAAGCAGCTCACCAAATACAATGGCGGTCGGGAGAAGAAATTAATGGCTGCTGAGTTTTTAATGTATCTGTCACGTCACAGCACTAATTTGAACGCGATAGCAGCAGCAGGTGGCTTGGAGGCCCTCATTCAGCAGATCAGCAACGCTCAGGGCAGTGCAGAAGCAGATTTCACAGCATATGCCCTCAGTGCTGTACAGCACCTGATCGAAGACCATGAGGAGCGACAGCAGGCAGCAGCAGCAGCCGGGGTGATACCAACTGCCGTCCAGCTCCTCCAAAGCAGCGACCATGATGTTCAAGGGCATGGTGCAGCGTTCCTTTGGGCCATATCTGACATCAGCAGCTTTGCCAGCTCACTGCAGGCCGCAGTGCTGCAACAGCAAGCCGCACCAGCCTTGGTAGCCCTGCTCAGTGACAGTGACAATGAACTCCAGCATAATGCGGCACGACTGCTCATGGTGGTTGCTAGGAACCATCCAGGTAACAGGACAGCAGCAGCTGAGGCTGGTGCCATTCCAGCTCTGGTCAGGATGCTCACCAGCAACAGCAGAAGTTTGCAGTTGGCTGCAGTAGAGGCCCTGGACAGCTTGGCTGCTGGCAGTCCTGAGAACCAGGCTGCCATAGCAGCAGTGCCTGGAGCAATGAACCAGGTGCATGCGTTGTTGGCTAGCTCAGATGTGCCATTAAAGCAGTTCAAAGCTCAAACTACAGCCTAGAAACCGAGTGTAGATGAGGCGATGGGGCGATCTGAACTAGGTACGTACCCGCCATGGCCAACTACTAGTCCTCTGACTGTGGAACAGCTGGCTTAATAGAGCTTGCTGTATGTGCATACCTACTGATAACAGATGCTGTGCAATGCCCAATGAGCCTGGAATCAGCTCGCTAACGGACGGCGTGTCACACTCGTGTGACTTGCACCCTGAGGATTGGCTTTAGATCTACTGCTTAGTTGTTGTATCTGCCATCATAAGACAGGTCTCATGATGGCAGCCGTACTGCCGATGCCTTGGCAACACACGAAGTCTCTGTTTCAGTACTACTGGTCTACTACATAGTTGACGTAGTAGTCCAACTACTGCAGGCTGCTGCTGCTGCAGGCTTAGGATCTGCCTTGACAAGAACCGGGTCTCGGGATGCATCGCAGATGCTATCGCTGGTCGTAACGCAGGGAATGGAACAGCTGAAGTAACGTGTAGCAGAGCTGTGCAAAATGCAGTCTCCAGGGCACGGTAACAGCAGGCGCCTTCCTGGCTTTTGCGCGAAAGTACAGGTGAACTATTGTCTATCAGCCTCTGATTTTGCATTTTTGCGTCTGATAGCGTCAAGACAGTCTATTGCGGCCGTTGCCCGTCGTGATGCCACGTTGACGTGGCCGAGTCAAACGCTGTCAATGCATGTTTGTGGTGCGGGAGCAAGGTCCTCCGCGTTTTACCATCTCTGTAATGGGTACTTTACGTGATCATCTTCCTGTTCATGCACCCCTTGCATGAATAAGCGCTCATTTGCTGCAAAACAAAGGTCTGAAACCCTTGTGGAGGTCGTTTAGACCGTTTCGCTCGGATGATCAGCAACGCAGCAACCAGAACTGCGCAACGTACGTTGAGAACATCCTTACCTTGCCGCAAACAGGTCGTCGTTGCTGCATTGCCGTTCAACCAGCGCAACACGCCCTACAGCAGCAACAGCAGCAGTGGAGCCATGAACACAGACAGCCCTACAGATGTGCGATCGGACGAGCTACGTCAACCCCTCAAAGCAGCTGCTTTTGATGGCGCAGCAGCTGCATCACCACCAGCAGGTGTGGCTGATTGTTGAATACTCTGGACCAGCATGTGCATGTCAACCAGCTGCAGCCATCATCCTGTGTAGCAGTGCCTGTTGACATCTTATAATGCTGCCCTATGATCGCTTCACAGCAGCTGCCACTATTGGTCCGAATATCTCTCTCTACTATAGCAGTGTGTAGCAGTGCTCCAAGTGTTAGCTAGAGTACATCTTGTGGCACCACGCCTGCCAGCATGTTGCCACAAGCCTGTCACTGCCAGTGCTGCTACCTTCATTTGGATTGCACTGCGAGTAGCGCACTGCGAGTAGCACACTGCGAGTAACACACTGCGAGTAACACACTGCGAGTAACACACTGCGAGTGGCACACTGATGTTTTTATCTGCAGGTGTTGTGGATGATGTTGAGACACCGGCGTCAATGCACTTCCGCGGCACTGAAAGGAGCACAAAGAGTAGAAACAGGACAATCCCAGGTGAAGCTGCCAGCAGTACTATTAGTAGTACTAACGCATTGCTAATGCCGGCTGCCAGCTGTGCCCAAGCCTTACAGTTGCCTTGAGGGTGATCGTTTGATTTTCTTCTGCATCACAGCCGGCCGCTGACACAGGTCCAGAATGCCATTAAGGTGGTATTCTAGTCTAGTAACTTGCTGATGATCATGCAAATACCAGTTGATAGCATCACGCCATAGCTGTCCCATCTGCTGTGCAGGTTTATCCAACAACTGCTGGGGTCAGGACAAGCTGAGGCAGAAGTAAGCTGCAGTTCATGTGTAAAATGATGTCTGGATGATCATTTGGTTCATCATTTGAAAACAATCAACAGAAAACAATTAACAGATACGTCGTCACAGACTGTTTGTTATTGACTTCTAGGAAAGCAAGGTGCTCTGAATGACATTGGTCCGCAGTACAGCAATCTTAAATCTTCATGGCTGTTTGATGGATGTTGCGATCATTATATGAAATCATTGCAACAGCAAGTGTTCTGGCAACAAACCTACTAACTTATCTTGGAAGCCAGAACCTGCCAGCACAGCTGCTAATCAGGCCACTTGGCTCAACTACAGCATCCCTCCTGCTGCCCTCAACGTTTCTTCAGGTACCCGCAGTTGTCTGAGGACACTGATGCTGATGTTTGTGTCATTGGTGGCGGAATCAGTGGACTCACAACAGCCTACTTGCTGGCCAAAGCAGGTGTGGCAGCACACTCAAAAGTCATTGCATAACCCTGGATACTGCAGCTGATAATCCTGGACTGCAAGCTGCAAATTCTGCGTGGCAGTGATACTTGGTATTTCAGGCCACTCACAGATCTGGATTGCTGCATTGTGAGCTATGAACATGCAGCCTCAGGTAACTAGTAGTATCTTCAAGATCTGAGGGTAAGGTAGGGCTAGAGAGAAGTACGCTGCTGAATCCTTTGGACTGTGCTGCTGCTGGCCCTCTTCCCTCCGATCAAAATGCCGCACACCCTGCAGGCAAGCGTGTTGTTGTGCTTGAGTCGCGTGTGTTGGGGGCGGGCATCACTGGCCGGGCACTCGGTGATATGACAGTCTGGCACACAGGCATGTTCAGCAGCTTGGAGAGATGGACAAGCACAGACCAGAGAAAACAAGTGAGCAGCTGGGGCTCAGGTGGTACTGTCAGTCAAACTCACTGAGCGATTTGTTTTGCTTTGGTTCAAGGGGTGGAGGACAATACAGGCTTTTGTGGCAGCAACATTGCCGAGTTGGAGGTCCAAAGTACAGCATCTGATGCTGAATTTGCTTGCCAAGGCTCGCCTACTGTGCAACTCCTATTGCTAAGCAAGTCAAACGCACAACCTTTGCATTGTAGTGTCACACATCATTGCTGGCGTCAGCTGCTTTGATTACGACCAAGGTTTGGGTCACTACCCCATCATGGTATCACATAGTTTGGTGACTGTTACCTCATGTAGCTATATCATAAAGCTTCATTTAAATTATGCTTTGTCTCTTTCGGCATCTCATGATGAGTCTTAACCATCTCTGCCTGCTTATACTCCATCCATTCTATCCCTTAATTCCAACACATTACACACACATACACACACTTCACACACACAATATATTTTATCTTCTTTCAGGTCATTGAGAGCAATGCCGAGGCCATAAACTTTGTTGAGAGCGTGATCAAGTCGGAGAACATCAAGTGTGGCTTCACCCGAGTTCCAGCCTACCTGCTTCCAGGAGGTGCGGAGCCAGTGCCAGGGGACAGCAGAGACCCGAGGAGCAGCAGCAGCAGCAGCGACAAGAACAGACAAGGAGGTAGGTGCACTGAGCTACGTCTCTGTTTGATTGTATATGTTTATTTGTTTCACACATATGTCCTTTTTCCTATTTAAACGTTTCTTTTTGTTTCTATATGTTAACGATTATTGTATGATTTTCCTATGTATATGTATATTTGTTTGTTATGTGTTTACTTATACAATGATGCTCCAGACGGGTGGGGCATAGTATGGCATGGCAACTTGAGGAGAGAACTTGTGCAAGGTCCAGAAGCTGATCAAGGAAGTGCTGTTGGTAAATTTGACATTCAGCCATTGGGAAGTTAAGGTGCTAGCAAATTATAATTATCAAATGACGATTGTTGCAGAGCCTCTTGCAAACAATGGCCTTTGATGTACTGTTTAATAGTTGATGGCTCCAATAGCGGCATGTTTAGGCCTCAACAGGGACCATACACTGCACAAACAGCACATTCAGCTAGCAGCAAGCACACATGCTGCCAGCACTGAGCTCTCTGTCAAACAACTGAAGCTGTCTGCAAATTTCAATGCTGTTTGCAAATTTATAGTTAAAAAATAAATAATTACAAATAAAAAATAACTATTAATAATTGAAGGGGTCAATCTTCAACAGTGCTGTCTTGTGCTGCTGTCTGTGCTGCATGTTGCCCTTCTTCCAGAGCGTCTGCTGAGGCAGGAGCTGGAGGCCTCAAAGGCTGCTGGACTGGATGTGAACATGGTGAGTGTTGTGCAACAGGAGCTGTAGCCACAGCAGCAGCAGCCTGTTCTTTGTTCTCAAGTCGTCATCTGCTGTACTGTGAGCAGCACAGACTTGGTTAATGGTGCTTTGCTGATACTAGCCACAATCATCGTAGTGGCTCACCGAGGAAGGACTCATTATGGTACCATTGATAATGTTTTGGGTGCTGCTGCTGCTGCTGCTGCTGCAGGTGGATCTTGATGGTGTTGCTGGAGGTGGCATGGCCGTTCAACTGCCAGAGTCAGCAACACTGAACCCTATCGAATACATTCAAGGACTAGCAGCAGCAATCACAGGTTTGTGTGTGCTCGCTTGAGTCCTATATACAGCAACAGTGATGTTGACGAGACTGCAGGCCCTGCTGACAACCATTCTTGGGACCCTCTGCATGTGGCAAGCGCTTGTATGTTAACAGTATGGTGATCGACATTAGTTGGTTACTGACCCATGACTGCGTATTCACAGCCAGATTGCGGGAGAAAAGACCTACCTGGGAATGTACATGACCGGAGCTCGACCTCAGTGATTACTCCAATGAGTCTATACCATTCACCCCCAATGTGCTGATGAACTGGTTCACTACCAACAAGCGGATGGCAGTGTTCACCCAATTCATGCCTGTGGACGGATTGAAAAACGAGTATGCAGCTGTGTCTATTCACCGCCTGCAGGTAAATATGGTGGCCGCATCTTTGAGAGCACTCGCATGCGGAAGATTGACAGCAACCGCAAGGTGATTTACACAATGGAGGGTTTCAAGGTGGAGGCCAGGCAGGCGTATGTGAACGCCACAGCGGCACCTGCCACCTCAAACCTCATTGACTCTGCTGCTCATGTGCTGGCATTGCATGGCAAGCAGCACGTGCGTAGAAGGTGAGGAGGCACCTTGAGATGAGTCATCATGTGCTGAGTCAGCACACTGCCTGGCAGGGTTTGCCACTGAGAAACACAGCAGGGTTTGCTAGAGGAAACAACAGAATCTAGAAATCTTGCCAGAATCTATCCTCCAGGAGTGCATCGTCTCATCACCTTCCTGTCTGAAGTGTAAGATTCTCTAGGTTTTGAGGGCCATCTGGCGTCATGATCATCACTCAACAGTGCAACCTTCTGTTGGAATTGGTACTGCTGTCTAGGTATGTGGTTGCTTTGAAGGTCCCCAAGTTCTCAGGCATGCAGCCCACTGTCTACTACGACACCAGTGAGCCGCCTCACACTGCAATGCTGGTGCCCGGCAAACAGACGTCAGCAACAGGCTACCATGATCTGCTGCTGGTGGCTGGTGAGGCACATGACCAGGTGGGGCTGCCTGCAGAGGCAGATTTGATTTTGTTTGCGCATCAGAATGGCAGATCAATTTTATCAGTGATTTTCTGATGACAAGAAAATGATTGTTATGTTGTTTCTTACACACATCTGAATGATGTTGTGGGCCATTGCATGTGTCAAATGAGTTGCTGCGGATTGAATGTATCGGTTATCACCCTGCCAGGCTGGCAGGGTATCATCAAGTATTTTGGGTAGCATTCAAAACAAGTAATCAACACACATCTTGCAGAGTTGTGTGTACCACATTTGAATTTGATGTGTGCTGTATGTCACAGAATGATGTGTTATGCAAGATATGTGCAAGGACTTTGGAATTGCAGAGTTTTCACCTTTTTTTGGCTGTGCTGCTGCTGGCAGGGCAAGCGCCCCAGTGAGTATGGTGAGCCTCTTGCTCGTCTTGAATCCTGGGCACGTGCCAGGTGGCCCAAGGCAGGAGAAAGGCTGTTAGCCTGGAGTTATCAGGTAAGCATTTACCGTTTTCAGTTCACTACATGGCATGCACATACTTTCTGATCGCTGCTGCTTAGTCCTTCAAAGACTAGTAGGGTAGGACCATCTCTGCAGTAACTGAGAGCCGCATGGTGCTAGAGCAAAGAGTCCTACGAGCCAGTTTACAAGACTCAAGATCGGATGTGTGACTCTGATGCTGTTGGCTGGTCCGTCTGTCTTTGTAGTACTTCCAAACGGCTGAGGACCTGGGCCTGTATGGCCGTGATCCAACCATCACAGCCAGCAAGGCAGCATATGTGGCAACGGGTGAGAGGCTGCAGCAGGCCCACTATTATATGTATAGGACACATAAGAAAATATATAGATAAATATGTATATAACTTATAATCTGAAAATACCCATCAGCCACAGCAATTCTGCCATCGGCCCCACGACCCAAGTTGAAAGGAAGCAGGCACACTGTGTGATGGTCAGTGGATGTCATATGCACACTGGCAATGTATATAACCCTACATGATGATTGGTGCACTATATGGCAGCGAAGTCAGAGCAGCTCCTGCATGCAGAAGAGGTACACTGCATCAGGTGCATTAGCAGCAGCAATGTGACCGTGAATTGAGCATTATTCAATGGTAATTAAACCTCCAATCCCCTGCTGCTGCTGCTGCTGCTGCCACTGCCACTGCCACTGCTTTTTGTTAGGTGACTGTGGTCGCATCATGACAAGTGGCACACTTGCCGGAAACGTGATTGCCAGTCAACTGCTGGGTTGGCCTGCAGGGCAGCTTTACAAGAACATCTACAGCCCATCGTAAGTAGCTGGATGAAGAAATAGTTGCTTTCTTGCCTCTGAGATGCAAGTCACGGACAAGTTATTTGACTTGAAACTACTGTAGTTTGGTTGATGGTTTCTTCAGTTTTGCGATCATCCACAAGCCAGTGGCTGGTTGTATCGCTGTTGTTGGAACGCTCTCTGCTCACAGTCACACTTGTGCTTCAAGGTCAGTGACTTCGGTTGATTGTACTTTGTACATTGTGCATGCCATGTATACAACACGTATATATGCTTGAAGCAGCTTATGTGAGCTATAGACCAAATATGGCATATGGCATGTGACTATATAGTATAATATATTACATCCTGCCAACTGCTGTCCTCATTTTTAACACATTCATCCTCAAAAGCGCTGCACACTGTGGCTCTACACTACATAACCTGAATTTTTTGAAGATTCTTTCCTAATAGATTTCTATTTCTGATTTTTTGTACATATTCTCCATTCATATTCAACATTCTATATTTTTATTGACGATTTTGAATTATCAAGACTGCTTTTGTCCTCTGCTGTGCCTCTCCCTGCAGCCGCAAGCTGCGTGGCCTGCCTGGCCTCCCTGCCTGGAGCCCCCGCTACTTCAAGAACACCATCCAGTCAGCCTTGGACATGCTGCTGCCGCTGCCACGCTACGTAAAGGCAGCAGGCGACATTGAGAACCTGGCAACGGGTGAGGGGTGCATCATTAACACTGGACCTCTGGCACTCAGAAAGGTGAGGAGGGGTTGCAATCTGCCAGAATTCCAAATCAGTGATTGCTGTTCCTGATTTGCAACCACATCAGCCAAGTGTCATGATCTCAGCTTACCGCCGCTGCAACTGCCAGTTGCGACTGCAGCATGCTGTAGTGTGCTGAAGGCAACTCAACCTGTCTAAGGCAACTCAACCTGTCTGACCATTTAGCACTGCTCATCCACTGCTGCTGCTGCTGCTGCTGCTGCAGGTTGCTGTGTACAAGGATGATCGGGGGGAGGTGCACAAGTTCTCTGGCCTGTGCCCTCATCTGGGATGTCTGCTGCAGGTCAGTGTGGGCAGCGCACAGCTTGGTTGTAAAGAATAGTACTACTAGTAGTGTCAGTAGTTTCTGCTATCCAATCAAATTCCTGGGGCTTATGCCTGTGGTCCTTCAAGCGCATTGCTGCCTTCTTGTAGTAGGAACAATCAGTAAATTACCCACGAGCAGCAGCCTGCTGTCAGGCTGTATCTTCAGCAGCTGAAAAGTTGACATTTTTGAAGAATGCTGCTGTTATACAGCAGTATGTGCACTAGAAACTGAATATCTGGTTGACTCAACCTTGCTGCTGGTGCTGCTGCTGCTGCTGCTGTGTTGTGCTTTCAGTGGAATCCTGAGGAGAAGGAATGGAACTGCCCATGTCATGGCAGCTGCTTTGACAAGGAGGGCCAGAATGTGGCTGGACCAGCAACCATTGACATGTCCAGGCTGAAGTAAAAGCCCCCATCAGCGACTATGTTGGCTCCTCCGGGGCGCCCCTCTGGGGCCAGGTTGTATGGTATGGTATGGTATGGACCTCTCAGTAACCGGATGATGCTTTCTTTACATGAGCTGATTGACTCACTCTGAGCCGTGAGCCTTAGTCGATAGGAAAGTCCTTGTTCAATGAAAAAGCTATTTTTGGGAAAAGGAGGATTCATGTTGCTTTGCCCAAGGTTGTATGGTATCCATTCTTTCAGTGCAGTAAGCTTGCAAGCAGGGTCAGGGTGCACTGCACCAATAGAACTTTCTCAGTGAAAACTGTATGGAGTCTGCTGCTTGTGAAGAGGCTTGTGGTTATTGATTGGGAGGTTGTTACCTGCTTCTGATCAAGATGAGCTGGCAATGGCAGGATTGCTGCAATCAAAGGGCACTTGCCCAGCGCTGGCTAATCACTGTCAGTGGATAGGCAGCGCTCCTGCCTCTCAATGACAGTGCGCTGCAATTGAGTCGAGCGGACTTTGGTGTCTTGAATGTATTTGACTCTGAAAACATCTCAGTGTCTTTGGCAGTGCCATGCAATGAAGTGATTTTGTACAGCTATGTATAGTCCTTCTGTACACTAATTGACAGCTCTGCTAGCATACTATAGGACTGCTGCTAGCACAGTGTGGATTCCATTGTTTATGACGTCATGCTGTCACGGCAAGTCTGCTAGATTTGTCATCTGCTAGCAGCAAATGCAATGATCTAAGCGCAATGTTTGGCGCTTGTAGCTGAGTGGCATGATGTAACACAAGTGACTGTGCATGGAGCTGCATGGTAGTGTGGAAGTGTCTATGCCTAAGGCAGACTTGCGATCCAAGCATATTGCGAAGTCAAGCCTTGACCAATCTCACCAAGTCATGAAGGAGAAACGAGCAGCGTGTACATTTCACACGTAAAAGGGAAAGAACTGCTATCAATAGTATCATATGTTCATGATCTTTTAACATGCCATGTTGTTTGAGATGTCATCGTGGTGCGGTTCTGCCAGCCTGGCAACCTGATATAACTCAGTTCACCGTAAAGTCAGTGTCAAAATGATCCGGTGACGGTTAACGGACCAGGCTTGAGCCCTTTCGTCCATCAACTTGTTTGAAGCCCCCAGCATGTGGGCAGACGACAGACCAGCCCATATCTACTACTATTACACGTTGTCTCATAGGTTTGCACCCGTAAGGAGCCAACTGATGGCTCATGGAGGCACAACCAAAAAGAAGCAGAAACCGCGACTCAGAAAGATGATGCAAAACATGCTTAGGTGTGTTTGGATTGCAATGCAACAACCAACACAAGTGAACAAATGCAGCCACAAGACGCTTATCTTGACCCATGAAATGTGCCATATGGGGACCTGCTGTAGTGATAGGGCGATGCACGTTATCATGGCCACCAACTTGAGCAGGCTGCTCAAACAACCATATCAATTGAAGAGATTAATCACTTCCAGCCTCTAACACCTCCACCAACCACTCATACACTACCAACGTCACTGCCGACTGCGGCATAGTGCGCATCAGACTAGGTGCTAACCCTTTGTAAAACCCTCGTATGCCCTCTCTTTGCCAAGTCAATGACACCGCTTGCCAGCTGTTTCTGTACACAAGTTGCCTGCCCTCAATGCGCTGCTGCATCCTAGATCTGATCACCTGCACCGGATATGTGGCTACTGATGCCATGAGCTTGGAGCCAGCACCACACAAAGAGACTTCTGCAGGTGATAGTTGCCTGTCAGGATGTCCATGCTGGTTGGCGTTGATGTTGCTGCCAGCTGACACTGCGACTTGGTGCTTCAACTCCTCATAGAACGCAAACTGTATTGCCCCATGGGAAGTTTGCAGGACGAGAGAGGGGCCAAAACCCTTGTAGTAGCCTCTGAGACCCTCAGCCCGGCCGATGGTTATCAAGGCATCTATAACACCATTGTAGGGCTTGCCAGATTTTGCTGCTGCTGCTGCTGCTGCTGCTGGGGTGGGGGCTGTCAACTGCTGCTTGGAAGGTGCTGCTGCTGCTGCTACTGCAGGCATCGTACTCCGCTGCAGTGCCAATCTGGTTTTGACTAGCCATATGGGGTTGGTCATGCAGCATACTGCAGCTCCTGCTTGCGCTGCACTGATAAGATTCCAGGTGGTTGCCAGCCTGTCTCCTTCCTCACTGT
Organism: Coelastrella sp. MACC-549; assembly: GCA_018290735.1. NCBI lineage: Eukaryota > Viridiplantae > Chlorophyta > Chlorophyceae > Sphaeropleales > Scenedesmaceae > Coelastrella > Coelastrella sp. MACC-549. The sequence continues at coordinate 29,403 of JABEVS010000500.1, read as the reverse complement.
GAATTTGCTTTCTGCCCCGGTGCCATGACTTCATTTGATCATACAGGTACAAATAAGCACCCCATGATACTGTAGACCCAATCAAGGAAGGGGTAAGCCCTGCATATATGCCTCGCCAGCCCTCTGTACCAAGAATGGCACGGACTGCATGCATGGTGCCTCTGTAGGTTGGCAGGTGACCAGAAGTGCCATCCTGGACTTGCAGCCTTGTTTTAATGACGTCAAAGGGGTGCAGCAGTAGCACTGCTGAACAGCCAGCTGCGCTGCCAGCAACCAGGTGCGCCCAGCCTTTCTCTTTGGGCTGTTGAGCGCTTATAGGCATCCAATGCTGCCTAAAAGAGCCTTCTATTGCGCGATCAAGACATATTGCGTATGGTTTCGTGTGAGCTGCATTCCGGATGCGGTTCACTGGATGCCCTGCGGTCCCTTGCTATGTCTCTGTTAGACTATCATATTTGGTTGCCAATATGATCACGTGGTTGGAGGTGGTGTCGGCCAGGCGTAGGAGGGCGCCAATCCAAAAGTTGGTTTCGGGTATACCCGGGTCCTGACAGCTGGGTATAACCCCAAAACTGGATACCATCGGCATTCTCGTATATGCACCGCAATGACGCCTCTCGCGCATCAAAACAAGAATATATGATATAATCAAGTATCAGCCGTGTTTATATACAATGTTCAATGCGTGTGCAAAAAGTCACTTTTGAGTAAAACCTTGTACCCGTCCGGTGTAATATGCCTCTAAGAGGTCTGCGCACAGATGAAGCTTGAATGGATGAATCATGATGTACCATGCAATGAACAATCTGAGCAGGTAGCCGCATCACTCAGAAGGCGCTCTCGTCAGCATCACCAGCCTGCTGCAGTACACTGACAAAGAATTATTCTTGTAGTTCTCGCACCACTGCATATGACCGCACATAGTATGTCTCTGTCTCCAAGTTACAAGATTGTAAGCAGCACCAACTGCACTGTTGAACCTTGCCAGCTGCATGCTGATGCCATGAACAGATAATAATCATTATTGATATCCCCGACTGCCAAAAACTGTGTTCTGTTGTACACAAGTGAGAAAGGTATCTGCTGCACATGTGCAGTGTTGACTGCACAGTCAACAGGTTAGGAGGCGCTACAATCGTCTAAGAAGCTGCAACTAGTACCCGTCGCTCCCTGATCTGCCACACAGCCCCATAATCAACCCCGCTGCTTGCCCCATCATGCGGCCGATCAGCCCCACTGTTGATGGCTGCTAGAGTACGTTCAGCTGCCAGCTGTTTGGGCCAGTGAGCTACCTTGTGCTGCAGCCAGCGAGGCATGAGAACCACCAGGCAAGCCAGGCTGTAAGCTTCAGCTGCAGATGCGTCCAACTGCTGCAAGAAATCAACTGCTGCAGCCTCCTGGTGGTTCACCTGCATTGAGCTCTCACTGTCGTAACTCAACCTCATGGCCCGCTGCAACTGCAGCCGTCCCACTGGCACGATGCTGCTGCTGTATACATAGCCCCTGCTTACTTTGCTGCTGCCATACTGCAGCACTCCTGCACTGCTGCCACTAGCATGCCTGGCCTGCAGCTGGTTTGCGGCCTGCAGCAGAAACAGCAGCCTGCTGGAGGAGTATGCTGCCAGGTTCTGGTTGATTGCAGCAGTCAATCTTTGCAACCAGTCCATGGGCGGCATCAGCTGCAGCTTAACCACAGCTGAGACTGTGGCGGTCAACTCAGCAGGTCCAAACCTGGTCAAACATTGACCAGAGTTTGACCAGAAGCTGCTGAGCCACAAAGGGCTGGGTGCAGCATCCAGCCTGCTCAGTGCCCAGAGCATGTTGGCAAAGTGTTGTGGTTGAAAAGCTGCCAGCTGCTGTAGGGAGCTGCCCAGCAGCTGTAGCAGCCACTGGCGTGCTGGCTTGTGCTGCATCTTGGCAACAGCCCAGACCGTCATTGACAGATCTGTGGAAGTAAATGCAGGAAGCTGGGAAGCAGTGGCCATCAAAACACGGTCCAGCCATCTGCACAACAGCACCAGCAGCAGTACAGCAGCAACAGCCACCAAGATCACAAAAGTAGCACAAGTAGTGTAAACCATGGCTAAATTTGGATTAGCAGGATGTTCCTGAGCGGCTCTCTGTGTCATGCAATCCTGGTTTCTCATAATGCATGTACGGCCATGCAACCAAGCCTGCATGTCTCAGTACAGACAATTAAAGGCATGGCGACCATCCAAGGACATGACTACCGCAGTGCTCAATCATGGCATTCTGGCACTGCAACTAATAATCCACAAGGTACTTCTATATAATGTAACACTGTCACAACATAATCAGCAGAGGTACAGGGGCTTACCTATCATCCACCTTCACTCTTGCAGTGGCAAGCGCCCACAGCATGTTGCTGAAGTCCCGGCTGCTAAACCGCTGCAGTTGCAGCAGAACCGCAGCCTGAAACCTCACCACATACCTGTCCTGCAGCCGCCAACCCAACACCACCATACTGTACAGAGCACTGACAAGGCACCCGGTGCTGGACTTATTCACCAAACTGCTCACTGTCTGTATCAGCCAGGGCAAGAGCTGCTCAGGGGGCTGCAGCTGCAGCTGTGCTGCTGACCACAGGAGCTTTCCTAAACCCAGACCCTGAAACCTGTCCAGCTTCCTTGCAACCTGGTCCCAAAACTTGGCCAGCCAGGGCTGCGGTGGCTGCTGATGCAACAGCGCAAAGCAGTAGAGTGCTGTTGCTAGCTGCTGCGTGTCACAGTGTGCTAGCAGGGCCTGGCTGCGTGCAAGGATATGGTGTCGTGCTGGATCAGTGAGAGGGCACTTCAGCTTACCACATGCCCACAGCAGCTGACCATACAGCTCCCCCGGCTGCAATGTTGACAAGTGCAGTACACTGACACGCATACACACCTGCAGCCACCTGACTGCTGCTGCTACTAATGGTGTTGGTCCTGCAGGTCCAGCCACCTGCTGCTGCAGATGACTTTGTTTCACGCTGCTGTCGCTGCTGTCATTGCCACTGTGATGCTGGCTGTTTAACTGTCCTGAGATCTCCAAAACCCTAACAAGTCCATAAGCAGAGTTTGCTAAACCCTGGGGTGTGAATTGGGGCAATAGCCGGTGTGCCTGCTGCAGCCACTTCCGCAGCCAACCGGCTGGCGGTGCATACTGCAGATGTGCAAGCGTGTACACTGCTTGTGCTGCATCTTGAGCAGAACAGCAGTGCAGCTGCTCGCCCAGATTGATGTACAGGTCGTTGAGTAGTTCTACCTCCCAATGCTGCCACCGCATTTCCGCATCGTCGCTGCTGTTGCTGCTGCTTCCTCGACCTTTGCTCCTCCTGCTGTGCTGTTGATGCTGCAAGCGAGAAAGGGCATAAGCCACAGAGCAGAGCTGGCGTGGCTCAAAGGTGTCAAAACCCAACTGCTTATGCGCCCTGTGTAGCAGCAAGGGTACAGCCTTATCTACATTATGTTGCAGGTCGGCTGAGCCATGATGTTGCAGCTGCTGGTGTAATCCCTGCAGTTGATTATGTGGCTGCAACTTTGCGAGTGCCCACAAGATGCTGCTCACTGCTCTTGGCCTCATGTTTGGTATGTGCTGCTTCAAGTCATCTAGCAGCGCTGACAACAACAGCTGCTGATGTTGCCATGGGTCCTGCATCCGCTGCTGCAGCTGCCAATGCCCATCTGTTTGCTGCTGCACATTGCTGAAGTGGGCCATGGGTTGCAACTCTTGTGGCCTCTGCTGTTGACCATGTCGTTGCTGATGTTGACGCAGGTTGCGTGTGAGAGCTGTGACATCTCCATCAGCATGTGTCTGCTGAGGCCGACGCATTGATAGCCTCGTCTGCTGCTGAGCAAGTACTGCCGATGGTTGCTGCCATCGCTGCTGCTCTGGCTCCAGGCCCTGATGAAGATCCACATTGAGTGGCTGACCCGCACCGCATGCGCTCGCTAATCTCCCAAACAAGGCTGACAGATGCACATCGTCCAGAACACGCCTGTTGGCACTATGCAACTGCAAAACCACGTGCATGTACACATAGAATACCTTTAAAGTCGCAAAACAAGACGATAGACCATGTATGGAGGATAGTATAGCACTATCCATCCTGCCATTTTCAAATGCAACCTCCTGAGGCCACATCACTGATGGAAGCGCATAGAACTTGCCATTAGACATCTCATGCGCACCTGCAGGAGCTCTACTATACTTGTAGCGTCTTTGATCTGTCGTGTGAGCGCATATCGTTGGTCTGTTGCACCGGTTTGCCTCTGGGAGATCGCACAGAGCGGCCGATGCTGCTGTCTGCGTCGGTAGTTACAGGAGGCCGTCGCATGCCGTGTACTTCTCAATAGACTCATATAAAAGCCAACCAAATGAACGCATGGGTGCACAAATGAACCACACGCAGACTGTTGTTCCGTAGCTGGATGGCAACCGCACTAGCAGCTTGTTTGGCTTATGGTACTGTTGATGTCCAACGTATGGTACAAGCAAGACCCAGCAAATCCTCCGCCACAGCTGTATGGGACAGAGTCACGCGGGCTTATCCTTTTGTGCGCAATGTGCAAAGTGCACAACTTAGAGTTGCCTGTTGAGAATCTTATTCGAGCACGCAAATCTGCTGATCGAGAGTGAATCATGCTGCAGTGCGCCTGACCTGGCTGCGGTTCAGATCCAAGGTTGGCAGTACAGCTGTGCACTACCTGAGCAAGTTTAGGAGGCATCTCAATCTGTGACTGCTGGGGCAGTTTCCACTCGACATCTTCCCGCTATTCCAATCAAACCTAACCTATATGATACCACATGGCATTCTTCAATTGAGTGCCCTGGTACCTACCGTACACAAGCTCCTGGCGTAGGCATGTTGCAGAGTGTCTCAAGGTCTTTCTCAAGTGTCTTGTGCACCTTGCCTACAAGTTGGGTTGCAACAGATGACCCAGAAGTTGAGGCGTCACCTGAAGTCTCGGATGATTTCTGGTCACTTCATAGTGAGGACTGGTTTGATTGTGTTGAGGAATACGATTTGGATTCATACCCCCCATGAGCGACTATGTTGGCTCCTCCGGGGTGCGCCTCTGGGGCCAGGTTGTATGGTATGTATGGTATGGTATGAGCAAAACAACTAGACCGCCGCGGTATGGACTCCTTCAGACTACTGTAAGACACACAGACCAAGGTGCCGCACCACAAATCACTCAGAGTTCTCCACTACATCATAACACTCTCAAGCACAGTCACAAGTGCTGCACTGCCAGTATAAGTCACCTGGCAGGTCTGCAAGTGCATGGATACTGGTCAAAGCCTTTGGGTCAAGGCTGGACAATGCCAAACAATGAGTTGTTTTTGAACAAATGTTCAATCATCTACAACATGATGGCCTCAATCAGGGCCCTAGTTTGAAACTGGGAGCTAAGTAGCACTGCAAATAAACCTTACGCCATCATGGCTGCTGAATGGCGCGCACCCCACTTGGACCCACTCAGTGTGCTGCAATCTCGTGTCGTAGGTCAGGCTGCCTTGGCGCATCATCCATCATTGTAAACAGTTTGCTACTGCTGAATTCAGCAAAGCTTACTCATAACTGATGGCCTGACAACTGCCAGCGGCCGCTGTTCTTTGCATTGGACATCGACGAACTCCGCTGAACAAAACTGTTGAGCTGCTTCGGTGACTGATGACTGCATGAGTTGAGTTGGCACTCAGTTGACATCGTTTCCTCTGGCAGGTGCTGCCCTTCCCACAGGAGCTCTGCCATACAAGAAGATGGCCAGTCCAGCAGCTAGGGCACCGCCAAAGAACTCGGCAAAGATGTAGCAGAATGAGATACCCACGTTGCAAGCAAACACCACAGCAGGGCCAATTGTACGGGCAGGGTTCAAGCTTGCACCAGTGTAGGGACCGCCTGCAGCAATTTTACAGCCCAGAAACAGTCACAGGACCTGTGTGTGTAACGTTCGAAACGCATTTGGCAATCAGCAGCATGCTGGATAGTTTATGTGCACTTTGGGAAACATAGTGACTGTGCCATGCGTGCCGTACTCTGAGGGCTTTGTTGAAGCTTGGCCCAAGCTTGAAGTTGCCAGCATGTCCCATGCGTGCAGTGGGCTGAACTCACAACACATCATGTACACCACGGTTGATTCGATCAGACATGCCTGACAGGCTCAGGTTCAGATCATACAGCGCCTTTTGCTGCCTACCGGTCAAAGCTGCTGCATACAGGGAGAGTCCAATGGCCAGTGGTGCCGTGTTGCCATGGCCAGGTTTGGCGACTGCAGCTGCATACACGGTGATGACCAGCAGGAAGGTCATGAACACCTCCCACCAAAACAGCTCGCCGTTGGTCACCTCAGGACCCGGGCCGAAGCATCCTGGTGCAATCTCTCCGGTGTAATGTGTAGCACCAATAGTAAGACCGGGGATCAAGCCAGCATAGATCAAGGAGCCAAAGATAGACCCAAGTATCTGCAGCAGCAGGCAACACAGTGTAGGACGTCGGCTGTAGTGAGACAGCGTTCACTGCAGCAACCACCTGCAGTGCAGAGTGGGCTGTATGCCAACCTGGCGCAGTTCTCCAGCTGTGCATACTGCTGTTTTCGCACATGGTGCGTGCAAAAACGAGTGATACACTGCAGCATGAGGGTTAGTCATGACCGCCATGCCATGCCATGATACTTGTTCAGCTCAGACACTATCTGTCAAGTTGAGGCAAACAGCATGCCTGCACTGGCAGTATGCTTGCTCACCTGCATGACCATGTACAACAGACCTTTCCACCACTTCATGTGGCCAGTGCACATCAGGGCAAAGCTGACAGCGGGGTTTAGTTGTCCTCCAGAGATGTTTGCAAAGGCATAAACTGTACAGCAGCAGCAGCAGCAGCAGCAGAAGTAGCAGCACAGCACAGGGGAAAGTGTGAAGTGTTGCTGCTGCAGCAAAGCCTTTTCAACTGAGTTCGACTGCGGCAGTAACAAACCTGCAATGCAGGGCTATTGTGTCAGGGCAGCAAGTCCTGAGATCTCATTACCCTGCTTCATCATACATGTGATATTGCTACAAGTTTATACTGAAAGGTTTGCAACTGCAAGTTCTGGCAGATGTCCTTCAAGGCTCAGTAACCAAGTGCCACATTTCCCTGCAAGAGACCAGATTGCACGGGGACCATGCCCAAGACCAACTGGCTTGGTGTCACACCCAGAGGTTGGGTAAGAAAGGACTACAAACTCACTGTACAAGACAGTCAGCTCATACTTACTGATGCACACCAGCGCAAAGCCATTGGCTGCTGGAGCAGTGGTGTCCTTGGGTGGTGCTGCACCTCCAAACAATTGAAACAGCAATGTGCCCATGAACTCAGCCAGTAGGCAACGTATGAGGTCTGACTTGATCTGGCCGGTGTTTGTCAGGAATTTGTTGACTTGTTGCCTGCAGAACCACAGACATGCTACAGGGGTCCATCTAGCTGATGCATGCAGGTGATGTTCATAGGCGATGCTGGGTTTAAACTTTGAGTAGGCTACTTAGCACTCCCGTTGCCAGCAACTTGTATGGCACGCTTGCCTTTGTTTTTTTATAATCGCTGCTGCCCGCCAAAGCTGCAGCAACAGTGGTAGAGACAGTCCAATAGACAGAGATGCCATTGCAGATGCGCTGGCATGCTGCAGCGCTCAGGAGGCGAGCATCAACATGTTGACAGCTTTCTTGAGCACTTACAGGACGCCTATTTTCTCAAGCCCATTCTCAATCATCACAGGCAACAAGTCAGCTTCTTCATAGGACTTGTTTTTCGGGCCAGCTGCTTCATTCTCATCCACCTCCAGCTGCGCTGGGTCAGGTGCTGTGCGTAGCAGGCCTCTGTCCTCTCCCTCATTGTCCTGGTATCTGCTTCCATAGCCAGCAGTTTTCAACTCTATTCGGGATATCCCGTCTGACATGGTGTCCGGTTGTAACCTCCTTTCAGCACTGAAGAGGCACACAGCAGTCAAGGCAGAGCAGTCCTTCACGGCGCGATGGGAGGCGCAACGTCCCCCATGGCAGGAGCAGGTTGCCTTAAAATCTGACTGCTAATGCTATCACCGTATGCCGGTGTGCTCTCTAGCAAGAGCTGATTGTGATGCGCAAAGTCAACATCTGACTATCAGCCCAGCACACATTTGCTCAGGTTCCTCAGTTTAATATCACACCTTATAGTAATGGGTTTTCAAGGCAATTTTGTTTGGAGTGTGCGTGCGATGAAATACTATGGTCCCTCTGGTGTCCCTCTGGAGCTCACATTAGCTGTGAAAGTCACCTGCTATTATGATGCCAGGAACGTAGCTACGCTTCAACACAACGTTTAATCAACTACGCTTCAACACAACGGAGGTTTGCTGGCTCTCGAACCATGTACTGCCAAGGGTATTGCCTGCCAATGTGGGGTTTGCAGCATTGCTTATCAAGGAAAACAAGGAACATGCTCCAAAAAGCTTGCCTCCTGCTTTCTAAGGTTGATTTACCTTCTTCACCAAGTTGCGTGGTCTCTGAATTGTGCCACACCAGCGATCGACGACTGCAAGTGGGCATGCAGGTCTGCTCGTTGTGTGTTCTGCTGCAACGGGTTCCTGCTACGCACTGGTGATATCCTTTTGCTACGTTGAAACAAGTGACAGTGTTGCACGGCCTCAAGAGGCCTCCAAGCCAAAGGTTATGGCTATACTGCAGGCTACAGCAGTATATGCACATAACTATGCAAAGCAACAACACATGACCCTCCAGCAACGAACAGTTCACATACTCACTTGACGTCCTGACGAGACATGCTGGACGTCACAGTCCAGCCCTCAGCAGATACATCAGAGGTGCAACCCTAGCAACCCGCAGCAGCACATGGTTGCCACCCAGCAAGGATGCAGCAGCGAAGCTGCTCGCCGCTGCCACCCGAGCTGCCCTTCCCAGGGCAACATCTAGGCCTTTACCACCTTTCCAAGCAGTACCATGTCTCCCCAGTCTACGCCTATGTACAGTCCTGCGCTCTACCGTAGCACTGCCAGTACTTGCTGCAGCTCCTGCATTTGGGCCTTGCGCTCTAGAATGATCTACGGTTGCTGTCTCCATGTCGTCAAGCCCTGGCTGCATATGTACAACTTCAACATCTCTCAACTGCTTCTGTAGTTCCTGCAACTGATCCCTTAGCTGGCTATTATGCAACTCAACAAATGATACCATGACCTCTAAAGCCCCTCCCAACCCTCCTGGCAGCCCTACTGCTGCTTCAGCTTCGGATCCTGGTGTCGCTGCAGCTGCTGCTGTGGCACTAGCTCGTTCCAGCAGTACTTGGCACAGCTGGATAGCCATGGTGGTGCCATGGTTGGTGCTTTGCAGCATATGCACAATGGCACTCGGGCTCAAACACGGCTGCCGCTGTACAAAGTCTGCCAACTTCCCAATGATCGTTGAGCTCAGGCCTGCATTTGTTTGCTGCCCTGCCACTTCACTTCCCTGACCATGCAATGCCGCCGCACTGCCAGCACCTGCTGCATGTGACACTGCTGCAGCTTCCTCTAACAGCCCACTGCTGTCTGTGCTGTTGCTGCTGCTGGTCCAGCAGTCTAGGCACAGCTGAAGATATTCAGCCTGCTGGACCCGCTCGTCTGCCTCCAGCAGTAGCCGATAGAAGACATCAGCTGCTGCATCAGCGCATCCCGCCCTGAGAAGCTCATTGCCAAAGTATTTCAGCACTAAGGCGTTGTATGCGCTCCCCTGATGGGTTGCTAGATAGCGAGCAAAGTCCAGTGTCATGCCAGGAATCTTAAACCTCGGGGCACTGCTACTGCTGATGGTTGGCGTTCCTGCAGCCGGCGCGTCGCCTGTTGCCACTGAAACCCCACTACCTGAGGGGCTGGGGCTGTTGCTGCTGTTGCCGCCGCTACTATCTACCATTACTACCAGCTCTGCTGCTCGCCTTAGGTACCTTACTGGATCTGTACAGTTGGGTTCTGCTGCTATTCTGACGCACTCCCTGGCGGTTGACTCCCTGTACTGTGCTGCTCTGCTGCGCATGGGGTAAACTGGCACCAGGTCTAGAGATGACAAGACTGCGTTGCTGATGGGGTCGGTTGGGGGATTGCCTGTCAGCGCTGCTTGCAGCAGGTGGCGTTGGATGGCTGAACGCTCATAAACTTGACCCACAGCTGCAGTCAGCAGGCAGACAGCAGACGGATGTATCACGCTGCGGATGCAGGTGACGTCAGCATGGTGAATGGTGCTGCTGCTGAGAGATATCTGCTGTTGGCGGATTTTCTGATTGGACACACAGGCCCCTTGCTTACCATTGATAACGGGGTCCTGGAAGAGAGAGAGCGTGATTGGGCACAACAAGTCTTGCGGTGTGTGGAATAATGAATCATCTGCCTTGAAGCTGCTGTGCTTCCTGGACAACTGCGACTTCAGCTGCTCCTGTGCAAAGCCTGTGGATGGCTGACGCTGCATGGCAAGATCATCCTCATTGCTGTAGCGTTTAGACAAGCTCGGTGCCATGGTAGAGGCTGTCATGCGGGTACTGAAGGGATTTCTGGCCTTGGATGGCAGGGTTACCAACCCTGCCTAAACGCCACTGTGAAGTCTCCTAGGCCATTGGTCGGTATGTAATTGTCAATAGGCTGGCCGATTGAAGCGTGGTGCAAGGCGCCGATGACAGACAGCTGTTTGCAAGGCCGTTGCACTTGCTACGCTTAGCTCTTGTCGTTCTGTGTATAACAGGCACTTATCAACGACCTTGCATCACTAGTTACGGAGGCTACCATGCGATCGTGCTCAATGTGTGCTGTCCCATACATATAGGGCTCTCTTACAGACGCAGTGGTTGTATTACACTGTTAATGCCAGGTGGGACGTCAGTTCATTAAGTACATGCGTTGTAGCAGAGAGCAGCAAGCCAGGTGGTCAATTACATTTTTGCAACGAACGCACACACCCAACAGCGCTGACATTAGCGGTGCTAGATGGTCGAAAACCCTGCAGGCTGGTCCAACCTGAATGTTGGATTGCACTTGTCACTCTTGGTAAGCCTTGGGCAGCCATGAAACCTCCACATGGCAACCAGTAAGCATCTCGCTGACAGCAGCACAGTCATACTCTGTGACACCCTCACACCCTGCCAATATCACTGCATGCTGTTGCTGCTGCTGCTGCTGCCCAGCAGCACACGAGGCTGACTCGCTCCTGGACCTGATTAGGCAAGGACCCTTGGAGGCCAACGCCTCAGATGTCTTGCAGCAGCCGTGTGCTGCATTCATGGCTGAGCTTGTCATGTAGTCCCGCAGCAAGCCGCCTGATAACCTGCTGCAGCTGCTCAACACCACTAGGGGTATCTGTGACAGCAGCGGCTGTGCCGACAGGGATTTACATTTGCTCAGGTTGACCTTGAGCTGCTGCTGCTGCCTACTGCCGCACGGCGTGCTGGCCTCAGAATGAAGTTTGCCAGCAGCAGCAGCAGCAGCAGTAGTGTTTCCTGCAGCCAGCAGCAGCCACCTCCAGTGCTCCTCAGCTCCCTCAGCATCCCTGACGATCAGCTGCTGCAGCGAAACACGCCGCTGCTGCTGTTGCTGTTGCTGCTGCTGCCGGCTGTTTAATTGCCTGAGTGCCTTCACCAACTCAGTCAGGTGCCCCACAAACCACTTGAACCCAGACTGCAGCAGCAAATAATATTTTTGCTTTGAAATCATACACATGCTGCTCATCAACAGCTGGCAAATGCCCACATCAATCACAGCAGCTCACAAGACAGATGACAAGATGATGCTGCAGTGGAATATACCCTAGCACATAGTGCTTACAACAACTACTGCCTATACCTTTCATTCCCTTTCATTCCTGTTTGCATACACCACTCCACAAGCATGCTGCTGCGTCCAAGCACAGCCCTATCTAGTGAAGACAGCCCACTGGATGCCATTGTCCTTGTCACTAGTCTTGTTCCAGATTTCAGTACTTGAATTCTAATAATATAAATATATATATAAAGAAGCCCACTCTCGCCACTGCGCTGTATCAAGCCCACATAAAGAATTATATATAGTTTGGTTTCATGTTTGTGCTACAAAGTATTGCTGTATAATTCTTGTTGATCCTACAAAGCATTGCTGCATACTTCTTGTTGATCCTACAAAGTATTGCTATATAATTCTTTTCAATGTTAATTTCTGTCCAGTCCAAGTGCCCCAAGTACTCACCTGATCCTCAAGTTCATCACCCCCCATGTCACTTCTTTCAGCCCAGGGGCCAACCAGCTCTAACCTCCTCAGCTTACACAGCAGCACTTTCCAAACAGCCAAAGCCAAGGGCTGCTGCCGCTGCAGGGTGGCGGTCAGCAGATCATTCAAACTGCTGCTGCTGCTGCTGCTGCTGCTGCTGCTGGTGGCGCTGCCAGCTGATGCACAGGGAACATGAGCAGGGTGTTGTTCAGCAGATCTACTGCTGCCTGCTGCAGCACTTGCTTCACCGCCACACTTACTGCTGCTGCTGCTGCTGCTGCTGCTGTCCCTCTCAGACTGGATCTCAGCAGCATTGCCATCATGACCAGCCACTACTGATGCTGCCCTGCTGCCAATATTACTGCTGCTGCTGCCGCCTGAACCCTGCAGCGCCCTACGGCGCTGCTGCTGCTGTTGCTGCCAGATGTCTATCCAATCTTCTGCCAACAGCCCGGCTGTCAAACAAAGGTGCTCACTGCCCACCCACTGCGGCATACTTATCTGCATCTCTTGCAGATTTGGCAACGAACCCAGCAGATCTGCTGATAAAAACCCAGATGACAATATTGCAAAGCAGCACTCTAGCCGAACCAGTGCAGAATGGCCCGCCAACAAGCCCCAATGTGCTTGATACAGCGCAGTGGCGAGCACAGGGTTATGTACTAATGCTGTGAACGGTCGCACAGCGCCCGAAATGGGTCCAGGAGCGTAAGGTGCATACGGGACAGCAGCAAGAGTAGGGGTATACCCGGCTGGTGCTGCTCCGGCAGCAGAAGGACGTGTGACAGGTGCTCCTGGTGATGTTACTACTGCTGCTGCTGTAGCAATGGCGCCAGCAGCAGCAGTTATGAGGTGTGCTGCAGATGGGCCGCTGCTGCTGACCCTCAGCAGGTTTTTGGTGATGTAGGACAAGTCTCCATAAGGCAGAGCCAGCTGCTGCCGCAGGGGCACTGCTGCTGCTGCTGCTGCTGCTGCCTGCGCCAAGTGCTGTGGTGGTTGGGGGGGAGCCAGCAGTTCGTTGTTCCTTGTGTCTGCAAGTCGTCCAGTGAACCCTGTGTACATATCAGGATAGTCAGCAGCAAAAAATAAAGCATTATAGACCATAATAGAGACAAATAACATATCGTTTCGCAACAAAAAGCAAAAAATGCGTACTTGTTGCAATTTCCCAGTTCACATCATTCCTGCTGAAATTGATTTCACATATCATATGTATGCAGCTGGACCACTGGATAAAGGATAAATATGCAATTAATTGCATGATTTTGATAATAAGTAATTACTGATTAATATGTGATTACCAGACAAATTCAAGCAACAACTAATTGCTGATGAAGGTAAAGTAATCATCATATGCATGAGTGGCTCTCACCAATGCGTAGGCAAGTCAGTGCTGGTGCAATGTCGGCCAGCTTGCACTGCATCAAGCAGCCTATACTGCCAACCTCCAAGTGAAGCAGGCTCTTCAGCGCTGGTAACTGACTGACAGCCCTCTGCACTGCTGCCAACTGCTGCTGCTGCTGCTGCTGGGGAGTGCCGGAAATCACCTGCGGAGCTGCTGCTGCTGCCGCCGGTGCTGCTGCTGCTGGGGCTGGTTTGCTGCAATGTGATGCAGCAAGTACTGCTGCTCTCACACTTGACATAATCCTCTTCACTCCATTGCTGCTGCCACAGACATGCATTACTGCTGCCAGGATGCCGGTGGTTCGATGCACCCATTGCTGCTGCTGCTGCTGCCACTCCCGGTGGCGCAAACAAGCCACACTTGCTGCTGCCATGACCGTATTCACTACAGCTGCCAGCAGCAGCAGCAGCAGCTCATCATCCTGGATGCTGCTGCAGTCCAGCACTTGCAGTACCGCTGCTGTCACTCCCAGGGAACAGAACATAACCTGAGATCGCATATCAGCAGCAGTAGATAAGCTTGTGCTGCCTACAGCAACAGATGAACCTGCAGCGGCGGCAGCAGCAGCAGCGCTGGTAGATGCAGCAGCAGGTGCAGCACCACCATCACCTGCAGCTGCAGGGTTTGATGTTCCAGCTTCCGCTGTGGCTGCTGACTCAGCTCCTGCTCCTCCTGCTTCCTCTGGGTCTTCATGAAGTTGATCATCACCTTGCACCGCCTCAACTGCTGCGATCTGCTGCATCAAGTCCTGCTGCTGGTCCAGCAGCTGCTGTTCCTGCTGAAACAGGTGCAGGTCCTGCAGCTGCAGAATCTCCATATGATGCTGTATAATCTCAACATCCTGCTGCAGCTGCTGCTGCTGCTGCTGCTGGACCTGATTGTCAGGCTGATTTAGTTCTTCTTCTTCTTCTTCTTCATCATCATCATCTTCTTCTTCTTCTTCTGCTGCTGCTGCTGCTGCTGCCTCGCCTGCTTCATCTTCCTCCGGCCACACCTCTATGATTGCAGGTAGCCTCAGGCTAGTGAGACCTGTCAGGGCTCCAGCTGTACCTGCTGCTGCTGTACTGCCTGCTATTTCACTCCAGGCCAGCGGGTGGCTGCAGTGCAGGGACCGCAGCTGTGGGAGATGACGCATGATCATAGACCGAGCTAAAGGACCTGAAGCAGCAGCAGCATCGGCAACGGCAGCAGCAGCAGCAGCGGCAGCGACAGCAATGGCAGCAGCAGCGGCGGCGGCAGCGGCGGCGGCAGCGGCAGCGGCAGCGGTGGGAGCGTTACAGCTGTAGCACCTTGCAGCAGACTCTGATCAGCCTTCAATACGCTCTTGCTTGCAGCAGCTACAACACTTAACATCTTGCTAACTACCAGGTTATTGCTACTCAAACGAACTAATTCTTGATGCCCTTGCTGGCAGCAGCCACACCACTCATCATCTTACTAATCCAGGCTTACCTAGTGCCAGGTAGTGTGCCAGAGATCTTGTTGAGTCATCCTCATCTGCTGCTGCCATATTGATGCTCAGGCTGGTGAGTCCTGACAGCAGCCTGAGCTCCCCTGCCATCAGGACCAGGGGCCAGGCTGTGTCAAATGTGATGTGCCTCAGGTTTGTGAGAAGTTGTGAGAAGCTGCGTGGGTCCATCAGGTACCTCCAGTGATCACTGGCAGGGCTCAGGTCAGACAGATGCAGCCGGGTGAGACCAGTCAGACCTTTGGGAAAAGGTGACAGACAGGCAGGAAGTGACAGTCAGACAGGAAGGAACTAACAGACCGACAGACAGACGCAGCCGGGTGAGACCAGTCAGACCTGGGGGAAAAGGTGACAAACAGACAGGAAGTGACAATCAGACAGGGAACAATGACAGTCAGACACAGTCAGACAGGGAGTAATGACAGGCAAGACAAGGCGGTTACTGTAAATTGACATACAAAACATATGACAAATAGAACGAAACAAAGAAGAGGAGGAGAAAGGAAGAATGACTGACCCTGAAATCAGGGATAGGGTTCAGGATTGCAGAGCTGCGTGACAATCAGGTATAGAAGAGTGCAGTGCAATGTGTCCGCGAGAAAAGAAGAAAAGCCCAGATGTTAGCTGTAACTATGGATAAGTGAGTGCGTGAGTGATGGGAAGAGGCTCTTGACAACAAGCATAAGACTTTTTTCAGGACGCTTGTCTGTTATAACAGGCATTGCAGGTGTACCCCACGGGCATTAAACCCCACTAGCCTCTTAAACCCCATCATCCTTAAACCCCACTAGCCCCTTTCACCCACTCGCCCCTTGAGCTCCACCTGACAATGCTGCCAGCACCAGCCCCTTAAACCCCACTAGCCCCGTTTATCCCCACTCGCCTTGAACCCCACCTGACAATGCTGCCAGCACCAGTGCTCCTCCAGCACCAGCAGTGTCACGCACCGTCAGCTGCTGCAGCTGCTCACAGCCTGAGATGACGTCACCCAGGACCTGAGCATACCAGCCATCAGCAGCAGCAGCAGCAGCAGCAGAGTCATCATCGTTGGCATCATCCAAGTCTGATTCGTCATTGTCACTGTCATCACTGAAGCTGTAGTATGATGATGAGTCATCGGACGTGTCATCGTCCAGCGGTGCTGCTGTTGCTGCTGCAACTGTTGCTGCTGCTGCTGTTGCTGTTGCTGCTGCTGTTGCTGTTGCTGCTGCTGCTGCTGGTGCTGCTGGTGCTGCTGGTGCTGCTGGTGATAACTTATCATCTTGCTGCTGCCTGCTCACTGCGCTGCATTTTGTAGTACCATATGCAGCTGCCTTAGCTGCCGCTACTGCAGCCTTGGTGGCAGCAGCTGCTGCTGCAGAATCAGACCGCAGAAATCTGCCACCACCACCACCACCACCGCTGCCTGCAGCTGGTGGAAGTTCCTGAGCCAGATGCTTTAGTCCCCTGAGAAGCTTTACTGCTGGTCCCTTCCAATTCCATTTCGGATGCGGCAGCATGTTGTCCAGTGCAATGTCCAAGGTTTTCAGGCGCGGTGCGTGAGCCTGCAGCAGCTGCACACACTGCAACAAGCACCAAGGGCTGTACATGCACACTACAGGCTGCAGCTGCTGTTGGTGTGCACTGCTGCTGCTGCTGCTGCTGTTACCGGCGTTGAGGTGTTCGTCTGGTGGAGATGTGTTACTGTACTGTTGTATCAGGTTTTGTAAATCTTCTCCTTCTAATTCAAACCACAAGTCACTGGAACGCTGGTCAGCATTGCTGGTGGTGTTGTGCACATGGCTACTGCTGCTGCTACTGCTACTGCTGCTATCACTGCTGCTGCTTGGGAAAGTATTGATGTTGCTGCTATCAAGATTCACAGGACTGCTGCTGCTGCTGCTGCCAGTTCTGACATCACTGCTGCAGCTCTGAGTCACTTCCGTTGTTGCAGGATCTCCAGGGCCGTTGATTACTATCGTACTATCATTGCCACTGCTGCTGCTGCTGCTGCTGCTGTTACTGGTGTCTTTAGCAGACTCCTGGGTTGTTGACGGCTGGTCTCCTGGGGGAAAAAAACCACAAAACCATGAAGATTGCACAGAATGCTCATGTCAGTTGATGAGTAGACCAAGCTGCTGGGGTCACCCAAAAGGAACCTACGTTAAGGCCTCACACATGTGTCCAAGGTGTGTACATCTTGTGAAGAAAGATTTTTATGTAAATTAGGGTTTAGCACACATGTTGGTTGCAGGACAGTTTGGATTAATCTGGCAGGCAATGTTTGTCCGCCAGTGATGACAGCAGCACCATATGAACTCCATTTGCTGTCAGAGGTCCTTGGTCAACGATTGACAATAACAGTTAAGTAAAGCATTCGACAGTAACATTCAATGGCAACATTTAGCAATAACAGTTAATGCAGTGAAAACAATTCAGCAGTAGTTATTAACAGAGAAAATGAACAGTTGCAAAAAACAGTGGCAACTAGCGTGACAATTAACAGTGTAACGATAGAAAGTGTAGTCAGTAACGAATAAATATAAATAAATATAACGAACATACCTGTAATAGGCAGCAGCAGCACGAGTCACCAGGGTGACAATCCACAGTGTAGCTATCAATGGTGAACATGGACAATATAACAGGCAACAGTGCAGAATTGACCAGCAGCAGCACAATCGACATCACCAGCATCATTAACAGCATGGCTTGCGCTGTGTTGTGGTTGCCAGACAGACTGCTGACCTGTGTCCACCTCCCAGTAGCTGCACGTCTGTGGCCTGAATGTCATTGTGTGAATGTTGGGAGCAACAGAGAGCAGCACTGCCACCACAAAGGGATCTGCTGGGCAGTCATAAACAGCTGTCAGCTGAGGCCACAAGCAGCCTTGCTGCTGCTGCTGCTGCTGCTGCTGCTGCTGCTCCTGTTCGGGGGAGTTGAAGCAGGGACCCTTATTGGATGATGTCTGATGCTGCTGATCTCTTGGCTGATTGGTATCTGCATCAGTTTGGCTGGAGAGTCCTGCTGCTGTGTTGTTCACATTTTGCTGTTGTTCTTGCTGCTGAGTATCACTGGCTCCCTGCTCCTGTTCCTGCTGCTCTTGTTGTTGTGGTGGTGGTGGTTCTATGTTGCCAACTGGTTGCATGTGCTGTTCCTGGACTTGCTGTGCAAACACCACCAAAGGATCGATCCAAACGTGTGGGTCTATTTCGTCTGCTTGACGTATTCTTTGGTGCATCAGCCGCGTATACATTGCGCGTACGTCTGCCGCGACGGCCCGCAGAAGATGTAGGGGGGCAACTGATGTGGGAACAGGCTCCAAAGCTTCCCAAGGATCCCTGGCATGCTGTGGTTCAGCGAACATGAATGTCAGCTGCTGTACCCGTGGGAAAGCGACAACAATAGACAAAAGCGCCTCTAAGAGCTGTAAGGCTTCCGGGCTCTGACTCGTATCAACATCGACCAGTTCTAGGCTCAGGCAGCTGATGCACCTGTCTGCTGCATGCTTGAATTCCTTGCTTACATTCCGCAGATCGACCTGACGATGTCGAGGTAAAAGCCTCGGTAATTGTTGGGCTAGAACATGGTATACAGATGGAAGTAAACTGGTGTCAGCCATAAGTGCTGACAGTGCTGATGGTGATTCCTAAGAGTGTTCAGTCACAGCCAGCACATTGAACCAACCGGTTTGCAACCACAATGCATATGCCTGTGCAATAAGACATTGATCATGGGCCTGTTGCATGCATCCTGAAAGGGGTCTTCTGGTTTTTTATCAAGAAGACGACGGGACTGGTGGTAACGACCCATTGAAGGGCATGATCTAACATGATGAACCTTCTTAAAGGTAACCGTGTCTACGTCGCCGTGTCCGTGCCTTCCGCTTCTGCAGGCTGCTTGCGTCCCCTCCCCCGCGCCTTTATCCGTGCATGGCTAGCAAGAGAAAATCAGCGGGTGCTGGACCTGCCAGCACGAAGAAGCCAAAGCAAGAGGTGAGATTTGTGGGAAATTTTAGCCTGTTTCATTTGTTTTCTCAACAGCTGTGTGCTCAAGGCAGCATCGTGGCAGACAGCAATGGCAAGTTGTAGTGCTACTGTTACACTGCGAGTATACTCACTACGTAGCTGCTGTATTGGACAGCTGGTCTGTGTCGAGTGCATCCTGATTTCTGGCTATTTTCTGAGTTTTCAGGCCGACTTGCTAGCCTGCTGCACAACGGCTGTGCTTGTTTCTTCACCACATGCAGGGGTCTGATGGAGGAGAGCTCCAGCAGCAGCTGCAGTCGACGATCGTGTCCATCTTGCTGAAACGTAAGCCAGGTGCAACATGCTGACCCAGCGAGGCGCCGCGTCAGGTAAGCCTGGTGGCACTGATAATGCAGTTTCTAGATAACCGATCCACGCATATTAGCACACAAAGTGCAAAGACTGGCATGATGCCAATGAGTAGCTAGCGCAATGCTGGGCAAAATTTGTGGTTTTCATCCCTGTAATGCCTGCAGTAAGCGCCACTTGCATGACCGACCCTGTTGACCACAGAAAGAAATGCAGATAGTCCCTTTCTGAAGCCTGCTCAGCTTTGGAAAGAGCCTGTCTGCATTTCTTTCTGTAGTCAACTGCAAATGTCGGATACCCACAATGCGCCCTTTAGTCCCAACAGCTCCAAGGACTGCCTCAAGCCAGCCACCAGCAGATGGTGTAATGTGGGATAACAACCTACATGAAGCGTGGAGGCTTGGTCAGCTTGGTTGCAATTGTCATAGTTCACCAGCCTTGAATCCAACCGCAACGGGATTTGTGGACCGTTTGTCAAGGGAAAATCAGCATGTCGTGCGCGCAATTGTCGTTGTTGTACATGTGCTGCAATAATATGCACCATACATGTGTTGTGTGCCTTGCAACCAGCCTGCAGGCGCTGTTGTGCAGGTGTGTCCTTCCAACTGGCGTCCATTGATGGATGTCACACGTGAAGCGGCCAGACACCTGGCGAGGCAGGGACATATTGTGATCACACAGAAGGGACAGGTACATACACTCGAGTTTACTCATCTAGATTTTGCAGACACTATATTAAAATCGGTGCTTTGTTTGAATATGGTGTGGAATTATGCTTTATGTGATAAACCTGATTACTTGCGAGCCAGCTCATCAGAGTCACAAGGCAGCCCAGCAAAGTTAAGTCAATATTGCCGGATTCTGCATGAATACTCAGCGATTGTGTGTCAGTTGTCAAAAGTGGGCAGGCAGCATCGATGAGTTTCATGAGACCATCCGACGGGATAGATAACTGCAGGCACTGATCTCTGCAGTAGGCTAGTCTAAATGACATGAGAGTGTGGATAGACAGCCAGCAATACATACTGGACTATATAGTCTGTCACTCAGTGACAGACTTGCACAACAGGGTGTGCACATTTATTATACTACTTTTATCATAATCCAAACCAGACTCAAGGCACAACATGCCAAGAGTGACACTTATACACTGCCAGAAATAGTCAGAAGCCGGATAGACACTGCCAGACGTGAATAGCTGATGTGGCAAACAAACTGCAAGTGCATAATGACAAGCACTCATACAGAGACATAAAAACATATATGTGACATAAACAAAGCCACGGCACTAAACGGTCAGTGATAATAATAATATAGTAAGCCATATAGTAAGCCATAGCATTTACTGCCATCGGCCCCGTGCCTCAAATCTACTAAAACGGTCAGTGACACGAACGGCAGCGTCACATCAGTGCTTTTTCAAACTTCATGGGCCTCCATATGCATGTTTCTCAAACTAGAAGAAAAGTTTTGAAATGGAAGTTGCCAGGCCGTTGTATCAACTTCATCCACATCCCTCAAGTGCACTTGTGATCTTGGTTGTATTTCTCACTGCCGGGCACACTTGCTGCTTGCAGGTGGTCGACCCTGATGATTTCAAGGGCCCCATCAGATTGCGGCTGGTAGCCGCGCCAACAGGGGACAGCACTGTGCAAAGCATTACATTGCCGGGTATGGCGAAAGCAGCACTACAGCCAGCAGCAACAGCTGCTGCTGCGGTGTCAGCAACAGATGCAATGCAGGAAGCTGCAGCAGCAACAGAGCCACGACAGGATGATTTGTAACATCAAGGCGTGTAAGAGCACCCGCCATAGCAGCAAAAACAGCTGCTGATGTTGCTGTGGTGTCAAGAGTGTGTGCACTGCAAGGGCAAAGACAGCGCCTTCTTAGGTACAATGGAGTGAGTCAAAGTGTTACTAGTCATCTGCAAAACAGGCCACACCAGGCTGTGTGGTGCAAATTACACGGAGTTGGCATGAGTTTTGATTGTGCAGGCAGCAGCAGGTGATATGAAAGGGCCACTCTCAACACTACAGGCTGCAGTGCAAGCAGCCAAGTGCCAGTGGCCCTTGAGCAGCTCCCTGAAGCTGCTTGCTGCTTGGTGTTGCACATGCCAAATGTCCTGTACTTGGTAGTAATGTGCTTGCATTTGACAAAGGCTGTGAAGCAGCGGCCTCACCATGTGCGCAGCAACAGTGATAATGGCATTAAGGCACATCATGTGCCACACTTCAGTGAAGCTGTTTAGTGAAGCTGTCAGGTGGATTGTGTCAACTTCCTGAGGCCTAGATTGCCTTGTTTTGTTGGACGCATGGGGCCATGGCCCGGGTTTGGGTTTATGTGACCCGTCCTGCTTCAAACTCGTAGGCTGGTGATTGTGCTGATGTGCTCAGCAGTACAGTTTGCAATAAATGACTGAGCAATTGGCAGCTGGTAAATCAAGGAGAGTACGAGTTCTGCTGCTCATGAGCCTGTTGCATGTGACCTATCATAGTCCGACTATAGAGTCTGATAGGTCAACAAGCATTGCACTGCACTGTAGTACAGTGGTGTATATCCCTACCAGCAGACAGATTCTTGGATGCTGCACAATATATATGCTGCACCCCTTAATGTAGTGCCCATTAGCTCAAGCTTGAAATCAATGCCCTACTAAGCTAGTAGGCTGGGACTTTTCCAACGGGGCTTACCTAGTAGGTGCATACTAGGCTAAATAAATACGGGTTCTGTTTGCAAACAACACTTGTACCTCACTATTGATTAGTTCAACTTGAAGTCTGCCACCTGCAACACTCTAGCCAGGGGTAGTTCTATTGCCTGCCAGGGACAGTGCCCAGCCTTGGCAAGGCTTGCTTCGTGAGCGGACCCAGCTTTGGGCCTTGCTGTCATGTCTGCTGCTGCTGCTGCGTTTACAGTGCTGCCAGTTGCTTTTTCAGCAAGACTTCCATCTGGGTTTCTGGTTCGGCTGGCGGCATGAAGTAATGATCTTGATCGGAGAATATCTTCTTATAAGCCATCAACACATACTTCCAATAGTAAATTCTTGCCTTGTAAGTTGTGTAAGTCAGTGCAAAGTGATTGGCATTGCTGACAATGTGCCTGACAATGTTCTCATGAGTCATGGCCCAATGCAATCTGGGTATGAAGTCATGTTCAGAAGCTTTGAATATAGGGACGTAGTGATGAAAAGGGTGCAGGGACCTGCACAACCAATAGGTTGACAGCAACAGCAACAGCGTGAGCAGCTATGCAAAGCTGATATGTGCGTGGGTGAAGTTATGCGCTGCATGCAGCGCACATGGCAGGCGTTTGATGCACAAAGGGAGTACAAATAGGATACATCAGTGATCCATGCAGTGTTTCAAACATCAATAGCTGACCAGATACCACACAGTTTATTGGACCTGCTTGCTGGTAGATTAAGTACTAGGCAGCAGTACTGCAGTGCTGAGAGCATGCAAGCTGCAATTATGCAGAAGCTGGTAACTCCTCAGTGAGGCTGGCTGAGCATGCAAAGCCTGCAGGATGCTTTGCACTCCGTGTGGCTGGCAGCCACAATCACACAGTGGGTGCTGGCAGGACCAGCCTTGCTTCGAGTCTGCAGCATTTTTGGATTATGATCAAAAAATAACTACTTCTGATACAGGGCGTTTTCTCATGGCATCCCACCTGTAGTAGTACTCCACCATGCTGCTATGCTGTTTGAGAACCAGACTGTTTGTGGCTAGCAGCTGAGCCAGGCGGTAGGCAGCCACATGTCCGTCAAGGTTGAGCAGGTACCTACAAGAAGTTCAGCAGGCATAAGCCACAAAGCACGCAGCAGGCTTACGCCACAAGGCACGCAGCAGGCTTACGCCACAAGGCATGCAGCAAGCAGGTGACCTGGTAAAGGAAGGCTGGCCTGTGCATACATGAAGCTTGCTCTCTGAGGTGTCTTGGAGGGAAGCACTTGGAGCACAGCCCTCAAAGACACTCCAGAGCGCATACTTCAGTAACAGTGATTTAATGGGTGGAATGTGACCTACAGTAGGCTGTCCAAATAATAATCATCATGTTATGTGATGACTTGCACTGCCTGGGTATGACTATCCTCCTGATAGTAACTTAACAATCATCATATGCCACGTAGATCATCATGATACAGGCAATTCAAGCGTTCAACGACCTGACTTTGACCACTCTGCAGCTTTAGGCTGATGAGTTACAAACAATCAAAGACAAGCGCTCCACAGCAGGCTTATTGAAGGACCACCAAGACACCAACAACATGTCTTGTTGGTTCCTGCAGGAATACAATCTGTGAGCTGCTGCACCACCACCCGGGCTTGAGCTGCTCCTCACAGCCTGCTGCTCACTTGTAGTTTGGCAGTACTGACATCGACTCTCTTGGCAGCACTGGCAAAGATCCATTGCCGTCACGCAGCACAGGGTCCCCTGCAATCTGGTCAGGGCGATCGTACTCCTCAACAAGACCTGCACAGCCAGCAACACAGGCCCGGCGCTACGCTTTGCTGTACCATACTATCAGTGTGACACTGCACAATGACCAGTAGCAAGCCCAGACCAGATGCAGCCTACATGTATGCACAGTGTGCAGTATCTGCTACAGACACAAGCTGGACGTAAAACAAGAAAACCCCCAAGAGAGGGCTCCATTTCTGCTGTCATCCAGAAATGATCTAGTTGGCATTCATAGTGTCATGCCGGTTGGCTGGGCTGTTAAGTTTCATGTGGGATTAGATAGTACCGTCTTAGACGGTGAAAGTATCCACGTGTAACATTCCTTATCTAGAAAAATAGAGACCGTCTCTTAAAGCATGTGTTCTGTGATAGGACAGGATCATATGCCCACCAGAAACTTGCCCAGGTGAGTGCTGGTCCCACCTTTCACATTCTGTACAGTTTTGAGCAGCTAATGCCGCTGCGTACAAGCAGTTGGGCTCTGTAAGCGTGTCGAACCACCTCGCATTCATGCTTGGGTTTTTGTTTCCAATGTAGCGCCCTAAAACCAAACGCAAACAAAAGGAAACAAACAAACACACACAAACAAGAGGCAGCTGTGCACAACACGCGGCAGCTACTAGCTGCTAGTGACAGGTGCTCACCTGCATCAAGTATGTGTGAGTAGTTGACCTGAGCTAGGCGTGCCACAAGAGATCTGGCACAGAGAGGAGGGAACGGCATGTCACCACAGCTGGGAACACCCCTGCACAGAATACTCCCAGCAGGCCAGTCAGAATACCTCAGGTTCATTCTAGTGAAGCCTTCAAACATTCCGAAAGTTTTTATCCAGAATCTGAATTGACCTGCTGCTTTAGTACCACACTGATTGTATGTTTCTGTATGGTCCCCAACTGCAGTTGCAGGACAGCTCAGCCAGCTGTGCAGATGCCGCTGCAACCAATTACCGTTGCAGCTGCCCTGACACAGCTCAAAGAAGACATTGTATTACCAGATCATGACTCATGCAGCTCTTGCCAGTAGGGAATGGCACATGCACTGTACAGCTGTTTGCACAATCTGGGTAAGCTCAGGTCAGCTGATCAACGGACTGCAGCGGCTTTGCCTCACCTGAAGAAAGCCATGTCTTTTTTGTCTTCCCAGGGCTTGTACCTGTGCATTACTGTTGCATCTGACCTCTTCATCACCGGAGCAATAAGGTCGGCCATGTGAACCGCCTTAGAGAGACTGATCATAGGAACAGTGCACTCGCCTGCACCGGGAGCATCACAGGATTTCTCCAGCAACATATGAGATCAACATGACCATGATGACAATAAATCGCTTACAGGCAGACACTGTTCATTTGCAGACAGGTAAAGTTTGATCACCCCAGGGTCAGGAACAGATTGCTGGGAGTCAGCAGCGTGAGCTTCTCGCCCGGCTGCCCTATTTTTTGAGCAGGGGCCGGATGGGTTTGCCAAACAGGTCAGGTTCAACTGATCATCAGTTGAAAGAACTCATGATGAATCTGAGACTGTGTGGAGGTGCTGTGCTGCTGCTGATCGCCGCTGCTGCAAGGGCAGTGTCTCTATTCAATACTCTGAACTGTGGCCAGCCAAACTACTGCCTGATCGGTTATGGGCGTGTGTTGTGTCTGTTGGGATCAGCAGCTCAAATGCAATGTTTGCGTGATCTCTGTGGAACAATCTGCAGCAGTGCTGTCACCAGTCTACTGGTGCTCACGTTTTACAACCTGTTCCTGGTTGCAGATTGGCGCATCATCTGTGTTGATGAGGAATAGCACATCAGGCAGCGTCAGCTTGAGCACATGCACAGCATAATGCATAGCCGCCATCCAATCAGCCAACTGCGGGTCACACCTGGTGGCAAGAAACACCAGTGAATGCAGGAAAAGGTGTAAATCATTCTTCTGCTATATACTGGTCAGATACTCTGCCATATAATCATTCTTGAGGCCTGCTACTTTGTTGCTTATGAGCTGTGGTTGCTGTACAAGCGGTCGGACCATATGCAGGGCAGCCCTGCGCTTGCCTGGGGTTTGTGGTAAGGAAACGGATTGTGATTTGCTGTGAAACTGGTCATAAGCACCCACTTGTATGCAGCAGAGTCTGCCTCGTGCATCTGATGTTCTGGGATTCAACAAGCTGATACTCACAACTCATCACATTGATACTGCCGGAGCCCTTTTGGCATGAGGGGAAAGCGCAGCACATTATTTCTGATCTCCACCAGGCGCCGTGTGTGTGGCACAGCCTTGACTTGTGGGTGGTTTTGGGCTTGATCAAAGAGGTTTTGTACAGACGGTATGTATTCTAGCTGCTGCCAGAACAGTAGGTCTTGCTCCAGATTATCCCTGCAATGTTACACATAACACCTGTTGAACAAGGCAAGTGCCGCTGATCTGATTGGTCCTCCGTTGGACATCACCTCCACGATGGGAGTATCAGATGGCAAGCTGATGGAGTTTGTAAGCAACAAATCACACAGCGCAGTCATCAAACCATCAGAGAAGCAAGGATCAAATCGACATCACATGCTGTACACTATACTACCAATATCAGCGACAGGGTTAACAGTAAAAGCAGCCTGCAATTGCAAAACAGGGCCTCAGTGTTGTGCGGACTTGCATTTTGCAAGAACCAGCTGCCATGCATCAGGTTGGTACTTGCTGCTGCCAATCATGGACTGGGAGGGCCACTCAGCAAGTAAGCTCACCTCAAAATAACAGACATATTGATCGGATCCCAAGGCTGTGGTATATTCATCTGCATGGTGTGAGAGAAGCGGAAGCTGTGCGTGGCATTGCCTTGAGCGGTCCCGCTGCCAGTGTGCATTGGTGTGCTGTCGCCGCCATGCGGGGGTTCCTGCTCTGCTGATGTTGAGAACTGGAACAGTGCTGGCAAGAGGCCGGCGTAACCAACACTTTCAGCACTGACAAAGGGGTCATCATCAGGAACTAGGGCTAGCAGGATATTTGTATCCAGTGATCTGCTAACGCCCCTGCTCTGAGCTCCTGCGAGTTCATTTGGAGGCGGTAGCATCAGCAGGTTGCCCAATGGGGTTTTGGAATGTGAGAGTCCACCGCTGCACATTTTAAGCTGCGAGCACCTGAGAAGCATTCAGAAAGCATTTTTGCTCCTACCTGGTGCGCTGTTCGAGTGAACGGGCAGTTGCTGTGCACTGGAGGTGGCCGCTAATGTGAACAGCAGAAGCGATAGATGGCAAGCCTGGTGGATGCGAGTGCTGCAGATGTCCAAGTTACTAGCTCGCATCATCATTCAATGGCCCAAGGAGTATGTTTACACGGGAACGGATGCCGCACAGGTACATGATTGCACACCGAGCAATCGGCAGGCACTACACCCTGCTGTCTCACAACAGGCCACACAAGGGGCGTTGAGGAGATATGCCGCATCGCTCTCTATAACACTGCTTATATTGCATGGCATGGGACATCGGTTCCGGTACATTTTTGAAAGTTGTTAACGGAAAAGCGCTGGACATCTTGTTGACGGTTCATTTGTAGTGCAGTGCCAGGGCATTCGGGTGGACTACAATAGCATATGATGAAACCCTCGTCAAGCCACAAGTATGCCTGCAGTGCTGACATGCGCATCTATATTGCTGCAGTACTGGACGGTTCCAAGCCATCATTAAGGCCCATAGTGACAAGGCATCATATGACCGCATCAACGTATTTACATCAGGAACATAGGGATGTTGTATCAGAGGACCATCACACATCGCCCGGCAGTCTGCTCGTGCCACTCAGTGACTGGCTGGCAGCAGTAGACACAAATGGTAGGGGGCCCATCAGTGCCTTGGAGGAGAATGACTTCATTACAAGAAGGAATAAGAATAATAGTAATCAGTGCTTTGCAGCCATAGCATTTCTGCCATTAAGTAGGACTCTATATGGGGCAAGCAGGAGTTCTCAGACCGTCTACAATCGGACTACAGTATATGGGCAAAGCCAGCAACAGTTGCCCAAACGACCACTTACTGTACTTATACTCTCTTCCAATAACACCCCAACAGCGCGAATGGCAGGCGGCCCGCAAAGAATAATTCTTACAAGAAAAGACAGTGCTGGTCATTCCTGCTCAGGGCAACCACCTGCAGCTGCTATTCATTCAGTATAGGTTCCTGGTCATGCTCCAAAGCAGTGGAGTGCTGCCATAGCTGTGAACACCCAAGTGACAGGCTGTCCTGCACAGTCCTGCCTCAAACACGTACGTTGCATGCAGCTGAATGACCCACAATGTCTGCAATGCACAGAAGTTACCATTGTGCAATACGTTGCCTGATTGCACTCTCAATGGGTGTAAGACTCTATGAGACCACCAATTCTGCAGCAATCACTAAATCACACCAAGCGCATGCCGTGTACATGTTAGCTCTTTTCTGCTGTCAGTCAAGGTCCACTCTGTATGTCGCATGCATTCAATATATCCCTCTTCTGCTGTCAATCAATTGTTGACACTGCTGCTGTCTGAATACTTTGCTGCTGTCTGAAGACAACTGCTGCGTTGTTTCTGCATGAGCATTCACATACGGCTGCATGAGCATGTTCAACACGCATACAGCCAAATAGTAAGCCTGCATGGACTACAGCTGCTGCACAACTTGCCGCCATCCCGACTTTCCCAAATCAAGGTGGTGTTGAAAAACACCATTTTGGGTTGTTGGCTGTGATCACAGCAAACTGCAGGAAAACGGCAAGCTGCAGTGCTGTGCCATCACCAGCAGGAGGGTCAGCTGCTTAGCCTCCGAAACCGTACAGGGTGCGGCCCTGGCGCTTGAGTGCGTACACCACATCCATGGCTGTGACTGTCTTCCTGCGGGCGTGCTCGGTGTAGGTCACGGCATCACGCACAACGTTCTCGAGGAACACCTTGAGCACACCACGGGTCTCCTCATAGATCAGGCCGCTGATACGCTTCACACCACCACGACGAGCCAGACGCCTGATGGCTGGCTTGGTAATGCCCTGGATGTTGTCGCGAAGCACCTTCCTATGACGCTTAGCACCACCCTTGCCAAGGCCCTTTCCTCCCTTGCCACGACCAGACATGTTGACTTAATGATAGTGTTGGAAGAAGAGCAAACACTGACACAATTGTGGAATTGATGGAGATGTCAGCTGGCTATATAGCGCTGATCGCCTGCATAATACAGCACGACTCAACAACTCACAGGAGTAACTGAGCGGTCGTGAGCTGAGAAGCTAACAGCTGACTGCCAGCGATTCAGCCATATAAGCTGCTGCATGCACATAATTTGGCACAATTACTACCTCGCCTACATCGCTAACACTGAACCACAGCACGATGGCACGCACCAAGCAGACCGCTCGTAAGTCAACTGGTGGCAAGGCCCCCAGGAAGCAGCTGGCCACCAAGGCAGCTCGTAAGTCAGCACCAGCCACCGGTGGTGTGAAGAAGCCCCACAGGTACAGGCCCGGTACCGTGGCCCTGCGTGAGATCCGCAAGTACCAGAAGTCCACTGAGCTGCTGATCA
>JABEVS010000499.1:1795-45709 GCA_018290735.1 Coelastrella sp. MACC-549 | reverse complement strand
GATCATACCCTTCACCCCGCTGCATGCCATCCCAGCGGTACACTATCTTGCTGTTGCTGCCAAAGCTGCTGTTCAACATGAAAGGATCCATGAGCAAGTCTAACTCGTCAAAGTAGTTAAAAGATGAGCTGGCTGCGGATGCAATCAGCAAGGCTGTAGGGTTGCTGACAGTAGGAACTGCTGCTGTCACTACTGCTGGGTTAGCGAACAGTGGGTTATTCACTAGCTGCTGAAACAACTGCTGTGGCACCAGTGGTGTGGATGGTGGCCACTGCGGTGTGTTGTTGCCGGAATTATCACTGTCAGGCGAGCTGCGGCCACGCGGTGTGTAAAAACCACCTTGTGGGCTATTAAAAGGACTAGTGTGGTCACTTAGCTCATGTTCGCCAGCAGCTCCAGGATTAGGTCCCTCTGGAATTGGTGGCAGTGGGTCTTCCGGCTGATCTAGGTCCGGGTCGAAGCCGTGCTGCGCACCGAAGGGCTGCTGTAAAGCTGCTGGGTTAATGGCGGGTGCTGCTAGTGGTGGTACCGGGGGCTGGTACCCAAGGGCTGCTGCTCTGGCTGCAGCTGCTGCAGCTCTTGATGTCCTCCTGAGCTGTGACTCAGAAAGTTGTGGCCCCTCTCCTAGGCCTAGAGAGAGTGCTGGCCCTTGCGCTCTGGAGCGCGTTTGCCTTTTGGATGTTGTTGACGACGCCAGCAGAAGCTACTGCTGGCTGGGCTGTCGTCAATAAGCTGGAACAACTGCCGTGGCTTGACAGTTGGATATTGGGAGCATAGGCTCTATGTGCACATGCAGGTGCTTGACATGTACACAGGAATCTCTGTCACAATGTAGGTTCTTGGATTTGGAAGCGCATGCGGAATGCAGTGCAAACTAAGGCTATCGAGTACTCGGATCACAGCTAGGAACAAGCTTACTGTGGTGCCGCCATCTTAGTCTTTGCTTGACCAATAATGTGAGTACCCTAAAGAGGCAAGCTAAATGTGTCCTTGGAGGTCTCGGTATCGCTCGATGGAAGCTCGAGTGGGCAATGGGCGGCTTGAAATGCTTCAAAAGCTAACGCCAGGCAACTTTGCTGTCGTAAAGTTGCTGATGAATACTTCCAAAGAGACTAGCAAACCAAAGAATCCAAGAACAGGCGCAATGCTGCCTGCTCGAGAATTAAGCTGCGATACGCAATCTGGAACTCGCGTGAAACCTGAGTGACAGAATGACATGGCAAAGCAAGATGCAAGGCAACAATCGGCCAAAGACACACAATAGCCAAATATAGGCAAACCTGGAATAAACCAGGTGGCAATCTGCTGTTGCACTGCTGCTGCGGCAATAGTGTTATGAACTCGTGGCGTAACTGGCCACAGCAACTCGACTGATACACTAGTCAAATGGCAGAAAAGCTGAAAGCGCTACATATATCGACTGTCGACATAATATGCTGCGTCAGAAACCATATTGTTGGAGACCTGCTGCAATGTTGTCAATGTCAGGTACTGGCCCAGTTGTTAAACAAATTCTGGTCACATGTAAGCAGCAGCAACGACAGGCTTGCCACCGCTAAACTTGACAATGTTGTGCAATCACGTATGTAAGGAACAAGCTGTAGGAAGACAGTGTGGATGGGCCCATCCATGCAGCAGCCACATCAGCTGTGAGTACTGAGCTGTCAGTGCACCATAATATCACAATGACAGCGGAACAACAGTGTGTAAACGCAATTCTCATCCTGGTGTCTTTCACCTTGTTACTAGACGGCAGCCACAACTTAGTGTGCAAGTTTGTATACAGATGCATGTACATGCATGCAGTTTTTGTGGCTGGATTGATTCCCTCTGGCTTGAGGAATGTCAGAGTATGAGCAGCTGCTACCACATGGCAGCTTGGGGTTTGTGCATGTATGCTGGTAACAGATGCCTGTAGCCACTGCCATCGTTCCTGCAAGGCCTCAGGCTCCCTGGTGGAACAGAGACTCGGTTGTTACCAGGAAGCTGACACACCATGTATCCAGCTTCATACTCATATATGACCGGGCAGATAACCTGCTGGCCAGCCTTCAACTTCTGCTGTCCTTTGTCCGTGTAGTCATGAGCCAGGCAAAATCTGTATTGTTGTTGACCTCCGAAGTACCATTGAGAGTCCACTGCGATACGAGACGAAACACAACTCAGGCTCCATGCTGCCGGCTTAATCAATTGCAAGCCAGGCCCCGACCCAGTACAAGCACTAAACTAGAAATGGATGGCCAGAAGTGTCACAATACACAGTACAAGGGGGCAGCAGCTCACCTGAGTGGTAATCGAACGCAGCATTTGTCACTCCCCTGGAAGTATTGACCTGAGCAATCTCATAAGCCAACCTGCTGACCTGGCTGCTGAAGGTCCCAACCAGAAAGTCTGTGTTGGCCAAGTGAATGATGTCGTCATAGATGCCAAGAAGACCGTCAGTGCTGTAGCGGGCTGAAACAGAGCCTGTCACGATCAAGTTCAGGCACCAGGTGTGTGGTGGTGGCAATGAGTCGCATGCAAGCTGAGTCCAGGAGGTGCACTGCAGGCTCCTGTGATGGCAAGTGTCATGCAATTCTACATACTTCGAGGCTGTAACATTGATGTGCTGTTTGTCCCTTGAGCCAGTTGGTAACTGGAAAGTCAACTAGTAGGTTGGGCTGTGTACCTTCAAAACTTCAGTGCTGACAGCAGCCACCATCCTCAACTTCTCACTGTACTTGTGCAGGCTGCATCCATAAGCCATGCGACTCACCAGTGCGTGTGCCAACTGGGTTTGTTATGACATGTATGTGCCTGTACTGTCTCTTCACCTCAGCTACCACTGCTGCATCATCAGATGCCAGGTACACGCTGCATTCTGAGTGTGGCTTGGATGAAACACTCCCACTGATGTTCTGGCCGAGACCTTCCAGAATTTTCAATGCCCGTCGCTGCCAGCCGCTTTGGCAGCTGACATCACAGTACCTCTCAACCTGTGCCATGTACTCCGCCACCTGATGTAGTTTGGCTTCTGCGTTCAACTTGTCAGTGCGTCTGATGTGCACTCCAGCAACTGGCGACCTCCAGTTGTGCTGCTTCCTGAAGTCTGCATGCCGTTGTTGTGACAGGAAAGAAGGTCTGAGCAGCCAGCTGATGAGGGCGCCTTGCCACCTGCGTGCAGCAACAGCCCGCACTGTGTTAGGAGCCAGGCCATGGCCAGCACGCCGATGTCAAGCGCTAGTGCAGCAACATAGACACGCTACCTGAGGTACGGCGCCGGTATGCATCAAACGCTACATGCAAGTTGAAGGCCTCCGGACCAGAAAGTGAATGGTCAAATATTGGCGTCTGCTGAGCTGACTCCAAGTTGATGCAGAGGGAAGAATAAGCCCTTTGGCCCTTGCACTGCTGTGTGCAGAAACCAGTGACATTCCCTGGCTCACAATCACAGCTAACTCAGAAGGTTCATAAATGTGCAGCTGTTCGCAATTCCAGCCTATGGCAAGCCCTTGGACATCACAGCTTTGACATGCCCAGGACTGCCGCCAGTCATAGGACAGCCAGAAGTCTCATGCTACTACGCATGCCACCTTAGCAACAGCTGCCTACTGATTCAGTAGTCTGCTGCTGACAGGACTGGTTCAAGTACAAGACTTGTACTTCCAGTTTGAAACCAACCAGACATGTGGTCTTGCATGGAACAGCTTGACAACCTCCAGAACGTCAGGAGGCATTGCAGGGGCATCCACCAATGATGCACCGCTGTCAATGATGCCCACAAACACCTCCTCAGAAGATCCATACAAGGCCTGTTGAGCATCCACAGTCTGGCGCAGGTCTGGATGTAATTCCTGCATGGTGCAGCTGCTTGTGGGCACAAAGACCTGCTGCCATGTGTCACGTGTCTTGACATAATTGGAGGGGTATACCTGGATACAGCCAGCAACATTGAAGATTTTGGCCAGCTGACACCTCCACAGCTCATCACTCCTACATATATTGCCTTCAGAGTTGCACTCAAGCAGCCTGGTCAGCCTCAAGCAACAGCCACACCAAGCCTGGAGCATGACCCGATTTGTGAAGAAGCGTTGCACACTCTGCACAGCAAACTGCTGTCCATGACACAGGCAGTAGGCACCAGTCATCTCACCTGCAGGACCATGGTCCGGTTTGTAGCAATGGCAATTGACAGGCAGTGTGCTGCATGATGTAGCTCACAGCCAAACCCACAGCCTTTGTCAAGGTTGCACACCAGCCTCTTCACCGCTGAGCAGTTGCTGGGGTACTGCTGCTGGTTGATTGCTGCAAACACCGCATCTGTTACTTCTGTTTGGAGCCATTCCTACAGGAGCACAAACATGTTGCATGTCACAGTGCTGGTCAACAAGAGTAGCATACACATTTGACTGGCACAAAGCCCCTGCTGCCGCTGCTGTTGTTGGTGCAAACTGTTTGCAGAGTGACGCACTCCCTGTCAGCTCTGATTGCCTTACAGCATTGCGGCGGCACCCCTGAGCACTGCAACTCTGACTGAGCCCCATGCAAGCCAATGGTTTGCTGAGGTGCCAGCTAGAGACATGCTGCAGTGCCAAATGAAGGAAGCTATGCTGGAGAGCTGGTAACCTGCTGATGCAATCGTACTGATCAGCCCATGGGCTAGCTAGCAATGACTCAGCACGCCAGTGCTAAGAGCCATGAGCTGTATCACCTGGGTTCTGTACAGCTCTGTGCCAGCAGCAACCTTCTGCAGTGACCTTGCCAACATAACATCTACACCTGCTGTGTCTTGATACTCGACATCCTGCAGCAGAAGGGTAAGAGACAAAAACTGTAGCAATGGCCAGTCCTAGCAGCAGAGGAGCCTCAGGTATGGGGTATCTGCAAAAATAAATATTACACCTTTGTCTGTGGGCTCCATCTGTATGGCTGCTGCTTTTTGAGCATGACGATCATAGATAACTTTGCAGATCATGAGTGGCTTGCAGCTGGCTGTCTTTCAGTGTCATTAATAGCTGAGACTTGGTCTAGGCTTCTCAGCCCAAACAGCACTAAACATTGCCGCCAACAACATTTGCTGACAAAGTGGGTTGCTGCATCAAATGGCAGGAGGGACTTGACAGCTCTGAAAATGATAGTGCACCACAGGCTACTCTCATCATGCTTCCCGGCAACAATATTATTGTGTTGAAGCATGTTCAAGGTGAAGGGCCCAGGTCAGTACCTATCTGGTGTTCAGGATGGGCTCACCTTTGTCAAGTGCTGGTATCTCATGTGATCAAGGGTGTACAACAGCTCTTCAAGGGACTGCAGCTCTGCACAGCGCATGTGATGATGCACATGTTGTCAATGACACTGGTGAACGTCGTGGCATACTGCAGCCAAAACGCCAGTCATGCAGATGCATGCCCTCCATCCTGAGTGCTTGGCTGCGCCAGAGTGCACTGCATTGGTGTGTTCCCGCAGGTGGCTGTCAGTGCACTAGGCATGCAGCTGCCCATGCATTTCAGATGACACAAACCTGTGAAGGGTGCCTGGGACCTCCAGCGATATGCGCTGACCGATACAACATACCATAACAACAGGGCAGCAGCAGGAGCATTTCCTGCCTACCTAATACATCGTATGCTGTCACCACTGCAAACGAAGGAATACCCTTGCACTTGCAGCGGCAAGGTTTTGCTCACCGTGAAGAATGGAGGAAGCCCAAAATCTGCCCCACTGCTGCGACTTGGGGATGATCCCACTTCTACTGCTGCTCAGTGCCTCAGTGGTTGGGTTGGACAGTTGACCATTTGAAAACGATTCCCCCAGTTGCCCACTCTGGGGCAGCTGAATGCGCACTGTGACATTATGAATGTCTGAGAACGGCAGAATGAGGAAGATGCACAAGATCACGCCAGCTACGACCAGGATGAGTGCACAGCTACGCTGCACGGAGGAATGTTTGTGTAATTTACGCGTTGAACTGTAATGCACACTGCCGGAATCATCTACGATTGGCAGATGTCGTTCGACTGTGCCAATGAGTGCAGGTCGAGTGCTGCGAATCATGTGTTCATACACAGTAGATGCTTGCAGATGCTTGCAACTGGATTATCGTAAGATAGATTAGCTTCCAATTACGTTCTACATGCACGGATCATCAATGTTTGGACCGGCCCCTCACACCGTCTACCGGTACGCTAATTACTATTCAAATGCACTATGTACTATGCGCATCACATGCAGTAATCTAGTGAGGATCTCAGTTGGAGTGAGCCGAGGCACAAATATGGAGAGAAACCTGCTGCCCAACTGACCACTAACGGACAACAGAAGAAGACCATGATTTCTTAACATATAGAAAGGGAATGCTGCCTCGTCGGCTGCTGATGCCGCTGGCAGCACATCCTGTGTGCTGCACATGAGCTGCGCAAGCATTCTTGTTAACCTTCTAGTCCAGTGCAGAACCAGCACAAGATGCGTGCAAAGTTGAAACTGCAAAATCTACAGGTGTCTGTCGGCCAAGCAGGTCACACCACCGTTGGTTCTGATGATGAACAAAATCAGGCCAGCCTGGAAGGCTGTAAATTGTGACATACCAGCGGGAAACCCATAGGTATCAGCACCAGAGCTTTTCAACAACCAAACTCGATTAGAAAGCAGAGGGAGAAGATATTTATAGAGTGGAACAGGACCCGTGGGTGGCCACCAGCCTCAGGCTTAGGCAGTTGCACCTGCTGGCACTGTGAAGTTCTTCCCACGGTACCAGCAGCAGGAGGAGCAGGCTCAACAACAGCTTGAGCAAGTTTCATGCAAAAACATGACATCAAGAGCTGCGTACGCAGCTGGTGAGCCAGTTAAAATCATAGGTAGCAACAAATGCCATGCTACAGTGTGCACCTGTACCCTCCAGCAATGCAGCTAGCAGCCTGTAGTCTCTACAGCAGCAGCAGCAGCAGCAGCAGCAGCCATGATAGTTGGCTTGCCAAGCAGTTCCTTAAATCCAATTGACTGCATGCAGCACCATACCAGCCGTCCAGCCAAGACTGGACCCCAATGTGGCGCTCTGAAAAGTTGGTTAGCCTCCTATGTAAAAGAAATCGAGCCATGCATTAAGTTGAGATGCAATGTGGTATTGTGATGCTATGTAAAAGAAATTGAGCCATGCAACACGTTGAGATGCAATGGCAGATGCTATGTGATATTGTACAGCACTACTGTGGTGCAGTCATTGGCTGGCGAACTGTAGAGCCCTTCAACTTAAGTGGCAGTTAGCTGCCCATGCACCAGGTTATGTTTGTGGCACAGCCCTAGTTTACAGCACACAACTCATGGCAGTACTGTTATTATGTGCCTCCGTATGGCTACTCAGTAGCACCCATGCAATCTCAATACTGGCTATTGATTTTCTTTCTGCTTGTAGGCTGGGTTCTGCAAGAGCCAAGCTGCACCAGGCACTGCTTGGACCCAGTATATCCAACATAAAGCTGCATCTGGATGCATTGGACAATGCAGTGAGTGCTGATACAGCCTGTGTTTGGCAGGACATGTCCTGTACAGCTGGCAGTTTCATTGATGCTACAGCAAATGCGAGGTGAGGGGCCTGTGCCAACACCGCTGATCAAGCCCCAGTACTCGGAGTGCACCTGCTGATCATCTGCAAATCAGTGGTCAATTCCAGAACAGTAATAGCACTGCTACTGGCAGTAGAAGGACTGATATAACTCTACATCTTCATTGATGAGGTCGTCGGTCTTAGAGACTGGTTACATGAACATGATGAGGTTCATCTCATCAAAAGATAATATAGAATTACTGTCATGTTCACCAGTTGAATATACTGATGTTGTATATGTTGATGAGGTATCTCGCTTGAGGGTTGAGTACTACTGTGAGTGACATTGCGTTGCTGGAACGCACTAAATCCAGTCACTGGCTTCAGTGAAGCCCTCCCAGGGCCTTACAATCTATTCAATCAGTCTTGCAACAGTAGCCTAGAGTACAATTCAGTATCTTGACTGGAATTCTGCCATGATGCCATAATGGCATAATTTGCTTCCAAAGAAAGTACCATGCCATATGGGTGTACCACTGCTGCCAGCTTAAACTGGCAGTGCTACTGTTGTTGGCCTAGCATGCTGAGCATTGCTGGGTCCACATTGCAATTAAACATACCCACTGCATCAGCACACACACACACCCATACATGGTTTTGCAGCAAAGCCGTCAGCGCTGCGCTGATTGCATAGCATGCATACTGCTGATGGGTTGATAAGTATGTATCAACATATGTCATAGTAGGGCGATACTAGACTGGTTGATATGCGCTGTCCTACAGAGCCTCTGTGACATTGAATTCAATTGAAGCCTTAAGCTTCAACCTCAACTTGGCTTTGATAACCAGGTTGATCACAAAGTGCTACGTACGTATACCGACCGTTGGGATTCAAGTGTCAGACTGAATCAGCTCTGTTCTCTGAACATCCGGGGTCATTCACCAACCATCTTGGTCACCATCATAGTGCTGTTGAGCTGTCAAGCACTTCATTCAATCCAAGACCGCTTTGTGGTGCACATATGTGCAGTGGCAGCCTGCCTGGTTAGCATGCTATTCTGTTAGCGGACCCCTGTACCATCCTGACATGAAGACCACTAGCTCAGAGTTGTTGTGTGACAACAGCAAAACCCACTGTTGATGGGTGCACATGAGAGCTTAGTAGTGCTCTTATCCCAGGTTGGCCCTTGGGATGATGCAGGCAACATCTGCATCAATGACAACTTGGCATCTACCCATGATGGACATAATACCCAGACTCCACTTGAGCGACTGACCTATAATTACACCCGCACTGGGAGGATTGAGCAACAGTCCTAGACCCACGAGCTGACATATACCAGTTTCTGTGGTTTGAGATCAGGCAATATAACATGTGGCAGTAGCCACTTTGCTTCCAAGTATATATATTCAGCATCAAATGAAGTGGTGGAAGTGCATTGCCAGCCAGCTGCCTCCAAAAACCATGCCAACATACTAGATCCTATCCTAGGATACGGTAGACAGAACTCTGCTTATCAACAACAGTTCCTTGCCTCCACCATCAACAAAGCAGTAGCACCAATGTCAGCTGCATGAACATCTTAATGACCAAGGATTTAGAAACATTGTTGGACCATCAAGTGTATCATGTATTCACTCACTTTTAGGGCTGTGCAGCTGTCATAGGCTATCAAACAGTCTGCAGCAACAGCTGTTGTATGTTATGTAGTGACCAGGCATGAGCAACACTGCCATCAGCTGTACACAGTCATTCCAAAAGTGCACATCATTCTAGCAGTTACTCCAAGTTGGCAGCTGCTTCAACCAGATCTCAAGGCAACACCAACTGTCGCTGCAGCCAAGTTGCCAGACAATGGATATTGGCCCAATATCGGATGTGATAGTAGCTGATGGCATGGCATGCAATGTGTGAGCTATTGGGATATGATCACTTGTAATCTGGGAGTACCACTTGTGACTCTTCTAATCAACTGATTGACCAAGATTATGGCTGGCCGCCTGATCTGAAACGTAGTTCTTAAAACCTGGCCAGGTTTAGGGGGATGGCTCACAGCTGGAGAATGAAGCTCTAAACTGCACCCAGGTGGAACATTGTAAATAGCTGCGAGCTGTCAGGGCACAGTGTGTTGACATCCATGCTGGCCTTGAAGCTGGTGGATGTTGATGAAATCAGCTTGAAGCCGCAGTTGTCCACTGCATCTGGATCAGAGGGGTTGCAGTTGAACCCACCAGGGTCAACAGGGTCATCGGACCAAGAGTCGCAGTCGGCATACACGTGGACGCCATTTTGATTAAAGGTATTGACAGGTAGCATGGTAATCGTGTAGGTGAGGGTCCCACCAGCGATGGACACCTCGATGGAACCACTATTAGCATTCTGGTTACAGTACATGGTGCCTGTTGCACTGAGCGTATTGGCATCTGTGGGCAAATTGAACAGCTGCTCCCAGCCCCACCTGCAAACAAGTTGGAGGTCACACAGTGCACTGATGAATGAGTGGCCCCAAGGGCCCCAATACATATAATAGCCCCAATACATATAACAGGTCATATTCAATAGTAGTACGCATCTCAGCTCTGAGATATGAGTCATAAGATCAGACGATACCTGGCCCAAGCTCCACGCCTATTGGTTGTCTTACTTGTTGTCATGCCAGTGTGGAGAGAACCGTGTTAGTCGGTGAACGTGTCCAGATGTAACATCCCCTCTCTCTCAGAATGTAGTCATGTCAATGTGTAAGCTGACTTTATGTAACAAACAAGCTTCTCAAAATCAGTGGAACAAATATCACAAGAACAGATGTTGTGGCACTTTCAGCAGAAGCATTGACTGTATCTTGTCTTCTTACATGCTGTTTCCGGTGAGCTGGGTGAATGGCTGCTTGGGGTTCTGGTCCAGGGCAGCGTCG
Organism: Coelastrella sp. MACC-549; assembly: GCA_018290735.1. NCBI lineage: Eukaryota > Viridiplantae > Chlorophyta > Chlorophyceae > Sphaeropleales > Scenedesmaceae > Coelastrella > Coelastrella sp. MACC-549. Next base: position 35,278 of record JABEVS010000499.1, on the reverse strand, counting down.
CCAGATGACAGGGACTGCTGGTCTTTGCGCAGGGACACTGACCACTGGCTACCAGTGTTTGGATCTTGGTCCGCACCTCCAATAAACAGTGGTGGAATGAAGGCAAAGCAGGTCCCTTGCAAACCAGGGGGTCCATCCCCTATTTGCAAACCAGGAGGGGGTGGACTTGTTGACGGGGATGGACTTGATGGCACAGGGGATGGGCTGGGAGAGACACAGACACCTTAGGTGACAGAACAGGCATGCCTGTGGGAGCTCACACGAGGATTGAATTCTAAGGACAATCAGTTCCTCCCTGTGTGGTGTGCAGCAGAGTGTTGTCCTTTGCTAGTGGCATCAGGTGCTCAAGACGAGGCAGAGGGACAGTGCGCTTATCATGTTAACAGGCTGTTTGTCTGTGGCAGGCTGCCGCTGTGTGGAGTTCTCATCCCACATGTTGTTTCTCAACTAGAGACCGGTTGAAGCGATCATGCGGCAGAATGCACAGGGTGGTGAACCATCAGCTCAACTCTGCTTGCGCCACAAACCAACAGTTCAACGTGCACTGCTGGAGATCAGTAGAGAGAAGGTACTGAGTCAGTTTTCAAACTCACCTGTCGGCTTTTTGTTCACACACTTCCAGTGTGGTGCATGAGGAGTCTTTCTACATTGCCTTGTGTAGCAAAGGGTGTCTGGGCAGCGTGGTGTTCCCTTGCACTTGCCTGCACGGCACCTGTCATTCCTGGTGCAGGGATTGTGATCATTGCATGGACCTGCAGGCATCATAACAGCATGCAGCAACAAAGCGTACTACACTGGCAGGACCATCGCTGGGAGCGGTACCAGAGGCTTGACAAATGCTGAATCAGTTACTGAGTGTACATGTACTACATGTAGTACAATGAGTATCATACTGGGATGATCCCAGGTTCAGCAAGGCCTGCGATGCTCTTCTTCAAGAAGCGAGCCACTTATGCTGCGTCAAGTAGGACAATTGTGAGTGTGCAATGCCTGGGTTTAAGCCGCACACTTTGACCCTACTTGATTTGTTCCTTACAAAAACACAGTCTCCAGTCTCAGGGTCGCACTTGTACTCTTTGCAAGGATTTTTGTTTTCGCATTTGTTGTGGTACTTGCTGACACACACTCCAGCTTGGCATATGCCAGGGCCAACACTACACGTATCTGTACTGTGGCAGTAGCAGCCATCTTTAGCATGATTAGCTTGACAACCCTCGTGCGGGCAGAAAGGGCCAGGGGGGCAGAAATGCTTTGACCATTGGGGGCATGCCCATGTTGTACAATCAGTTGGGTTTGGGTATCCTGGAGTCGAAGCCAGCTGCGATAGAAAATGCAGCTGTTCGTTAATAACAATATTATTACATTAATGTGATCTGTGTATGCAATAATAGTTTTAGGTCTGATGCAGTACAAGTGCGTTCTCTTTGCGCGCACTTACGTCCGCTTCACTGATATTGCTGGCGACAGGAGTGGGGTCGGGAGTGGCGTCAGCAATGGGATCAGGAGTGGCGTCAGGAGTGTCCTGACCGTCAGCTGTCACTGCCAGTGCCAGCACAACCAACCAGAATACAGAATTCATGATTTCCACTGTACGTCGGCAGCGGTTCGGCAGAGCACAAAGGTCTTTAAGCTCTTCCCATCACCTGCGACTGACTGATATCAGGTATTATCAGGACGCACATCAATGTGCGTCCGGTTGCACGATAAACAACATGCACGCTGATGTTGCAAGCTTGAGTTCAGCTCGATGTGGTCACGCTCCACCATCTGGGCTGCAGCAAACTGAGGTCCTATTTATTGTCACATTGCCCTGTGACAGGAATGCTGAGGGTCGCGAGGGTCACTGCAGCTGGAGTGACGTCAACGTCAATAGCACGAGGACCTCGGCGGCTTCTGGCGGTGTAAGAATGCGGGGATGGTGACAGCGATCGAATCAAATTACAATCTTGTCTAGTTACGAACACGGCTGCGCTGGTCGCATCTTGAGGACTCGGCCATGCAGATAATGCTGGACGCGCATGGTACTAGCACAAGGTCTTGCATGGCGCACGTACGACAATGACGATGCTTATTACGATGATGCAGCCGTGTATATACTAGTCATATACCATGTAACACATGAATACTACCCTTCAACCATAGTAGCTATGACAAAGAATCCGATTTGAGTCATATTGATAGACAATAAACACTGGCAACAGACTATGCCTTTGGCCCCGACTCATATGACTGAGCCACAATTGTGGTTAACCACCCTGCGATCCGGATAAGCTATAGCCAGGACTATTACCTTGGCATGTCCCTATCATGGCTACAGCCACTCCTGAGTATTGAGATCACGTATGGAGTGCTGGCTGTATGCATAATGACATGTACTTGATAAGCAGTAAGTGTGGCCAGACATACCAGGGGGACCCCCTGGTGTCCCCTGCCACTGCCTGAAGTGTCCCTGCTAGTCCCTTAAGGTTAGCTTCGTAAGGGTGCTCTGAAAACTGTTAAGTATACAAATGAATATATCGAAAGAGTCATACGCGCCAAGTAAAAGAAATTGAGCCATGCAACAATTTGAGATGCCAAGTGTGACACAAGGGGACACGCATGTCAGTGCATTTGCCATTGCATCTCAACTTGTTGCATGGCTCAATTTCTTTTAATTGGCTTTGTTGACGCCCTTCGAGGGCGTTAGCATATGGCATATGCTCCTACTGTCATTCCCAAAAGGGCAGCATCATGAGCTGATCAGCCACATGTGGCCACACATTGTACAATGATTTTGAACTGCTGCAACATTATAGATGCAGCTGTCACTGTGGCACAAGTTGTTTTGGGAAATCATGTGCGTGAGGTGAGCACTCAACCCTCAACGTTGAGGTTGTTAACAAAAGAACACAGACCTGAGTATGGGGATGCCGAGACTGCTCAGCCTCACACCCGGCAGGCCTTCCACACTTCAACATGCTGCACGGCAAGACATCACTCAGCCTGGTGCCACAAGGCAGCACTGTTGTGATACCATCCGCATCCGGACAGCCGGGGCAGGCACAAGCATCACACCCGGGTGGCGCCCCCACGCATGTCAGTGCATTTGCCATTGCATCTCAACTTGTTGCATGGCTCAATTTCTTTTACATAGCCAGCAGCAGCAGAAACTGCTGGTTGTGGAGACTTACACAGACACCAAGTTGAAGCATGTTCGTGCACCATACAGACAATCCTAGCCAAGGTAAAGCTGCACCTTAGCCATTGTACTGCTGCGACACCACAAAAGCGTATGAGAACATCCTTTTTGTCACCACAAGTTTGCTGGGTGAATTGCCTGTGAAAAACACATTCTTCAAACTTTCAATCAAACCAACAACTTGTTGAGGATGCATGCGGCAAACTTTGATCAGCGGAACAACAGTGTGCAAACGCTATTCTCATGCTGGTGTCTTTCATCTTGTTGCTGGGCAGCAGCCACAACTCAGTGTGCAAGATTGCATACAGATGCATTTACATGCATGCGGTTTTTGTGGCTGGGTTGATTTCCTCTGGCTGATGAATGTCAGAGTATGAGCAGCTGCTACCACACGGCAGCTTGGGGTTTGTGCATATATGCCTGGTAACAGATGCCTGTAACCACTGCCTTCATCCCTGCAAGGCCTCAGGCTCCGTGGTGGAACAGAGATTCGGTTGTTACCAGGAAGCTGACACACCATGTATCCAGCTTCATACTCATATATGACCAGGCAGATAACCTGCTGGCCAGCCTTCAACTTCTGCTGTCCTTTGTCTGTGTAGTCATGAGCCAGGCAAAATCTGTACTTTTGTTGACCTCCAAAGTACCATTGAGAGTCCACTGCAGTACAACCATACAAAATACAGCTCAGGAGTAACCATTTGCAAGCCAGGTCCCGTAGAAATCACACCAATCAACAGCTGCTGACAGACACATGTGGCTGCTCATGATAGATAGCTCAACTGCTGTGCGCAAACTGCCAGCATAGTGTCTAGTGTCTAAACCTCTTGCAGACCAATGCATAAGGGGATATCAGCTGTACAAGGCTATCAATCAAGCAGACTGCATGACAGATTTGCTATTTCTCGGCAAGCCAGGCCTCAGACTGCAGCCAGCTGCAACGCTCATGTGTGCACATTAGAGCTGGCCATCAATATGTAACCAGAATGACAACCAAAATATGGATGGGCAGAAGTATCCACAATACACAGCACAAGGGGGCTGTAGCTCACCTGGGTGGTAACCAAAAGCAGCATTTGTCACTCCCCTGAAAGTGTTGACCTGAGCAACCTCATATGCCAACCTGCTGACCTGACTGCTAAAGGTCCCAACCAGACAGTCCGTGTTGGCAAGGTGAATGATATCGTCATAGATGCCAAGAAGACCGTCAGCGCTGTAGCGGGCTGACACAGAGCCTGTAACAAATGGGTGCAGACACCAGGCGTGTGGTGGTTGCAAAGAGCAGCATGCAAGCCCAGTCTCAGAGATGCACTGCAGGCTCCTGTGATGGCGGGTGTCAGGCAATCATACATACTTCAACGCTGCAGCATTGATGTTCTGTTTGTCCCTTAAGCCAGTTGATATGGCAAGAAAGTCAGCTAGTAGACTGGGCTGTGTACCTGTGATCATAACTGCAGTGTTAACTCCAGCCACCATCCTGAACACCTCACTGTGCATCTCACTGTACTTGTGCAGGCTGCATCCATAAGCCATGCGACTCACCAGTGCGTGTGCCAACTGGGTTATGACATGTATGTGCCTGTACTGTCTCTTCACCTCAGCTACCACTGCTGCATCATCAGATGCCAGGTACACGCTGCACTCTGAGTGTGGCTTGGATGAAACGCTCCCACTGATGTTCTGGCTGATATCTTCCATGTTCAGTGTCCATGGCTGCCAGCCGCTTTGGCAGCTGACATCACAGTACCTCTCAACCTGTGTCATGTACTCCGCCACCTGATGAGTTTGGCTTCTGCGTTCAACTTGTCAGCGTCTGATATGCACCCCAGCAACTCGCGACCTCCAGTTCTGCTGCTTCCTGAAGTCTGCATGACGTTGTTGTGACAGGAAAGAAGGTCTGAGCAGCCAGCTGATGAGGGCGCCTTGCCACCTGCGTGCAGCAACAGCCCGCACTGTGTTAGGAGCCAGGCCATGGCCAGCACGCCGATGTCAAGCGCTAGTGCAGCTTCATAGACACGCTACCTGAGGTACGGCGCCGGTATGCATCAAACGCTACATGCAAGTTTAAGGCCTCCGGACCAGAAAGTGAATGGTCAAATATTGGCGTCTGCTGAGCTGACTCCAAGTTGATGCAGAGGGAAGAATAAGCCCTTTGGCCCTTGCACTGCTGTGTGCAGAAACCAGTGACATTCCCTGGCTCACAATCACAGCTAACTCAGAAGGTTCATAAATGTGCAGCTGTTCGCAATTCCAGCCTATGGCAAGCCCTTGGACATCACAGCTTTGACATGCCCAGGACTGCCGCCAGTCATAGGACAGCCAGAAGTCTCATGCTACTACGCATGCCACCTTAGCAACAGCTGCCTACTGATTCAGTAGTCTGCTGCTGACAGGACTGGTTCAAGTACAAGACTTGTACTTCCAGTTTGAAACCAACCAGACATGTGGTCTTGCATGGAACAGCTTGACAACCTCCAGAACGTCAGGAGGCATTGCAGGGGCATCCACCAATGATGCACCGCTGTCAATGATGCCCACAAACACCTCCTCAGAAGATCCATACAAGGCCTGTTGAGCATCCACAGTCTGGCGCAGGTCTGGATGTAATTCCTGCATGGTGCAGCTGCTTGTGGGCACAAAGACCTGCTGCCATGTGTCAGGTGTCTTGACATAATTGGAGGGGTATACCTGGATACAGCCAGCAACATTGAAGATTTTGGCCAGCTGACACCTCCACAGCTCATCACTCCTACATATATTGCCTTCAGAGTTGCACTCAAGCAGCCTGGTCAGCCTCAAGCAACAGCCACACCAAGCCTGGAGCATGACCCGATTTGTGAAGAAGCGTTGCACACTCTGCACAGCAAACTGCTGTCCATGACACAGGCAGTAGGCACCAGTCATCTCACCTGCAGGACCATGGTCCGGTTTGTAGCAATGGCAATTGACAGGCAGTGTGCTGCATGATGTAGCTCACAGCCAAACCCACAGCCTTTGTCAAGGTTGCACACCAGCCTCTTCACCGCTGAGCAGTTGCTGGGGTACTGCTGCTGGTTGATTGCTGCAAACACCGCATCTGTTACTTCTGTTTGGAGCCATTCCTACAGGAGCACAAACATGTTGCATGTCACAGTGCTGGTCAACAAGAGTAGCATACACATTTGACTGGCACAAAGCGGATGTGGCTGCTGCTGTTGTTGGTGCAGAGTGCTGACAGAATGACGAACTCCCTCTCAGCTTTGATGGCCTTACAACATTGCGGCGGCACTGCTGAGCACTGCAACTCTGAGTGAGCCCCGTGCAAGCCAATGGTGTGCTGTGGTGCCAGCCAGTGACATGCTGCAGTGCCTAATAAAAATAAGCTGTGCTGGAGCGCTGTCACCTTCTGATGCGTTATTTACTTAGTCAATGGGCTAGCAATGACCCAGCACGCCAGTGTGAGAACAATGAGCTGTATCACCTGTGTTCTGTACAGCTCTGTGCCAGCAGCAACCTTCTGCAGTGACCTTGCCAATATCACATCTACACCTGCTGTGTTTTGATACTCGACATCCTGCAGCAGAGGGGAAACAGACAAAGACTCTAGCAATGGCCAGTCCTGGCAGCAGAGGAGCCTCAGGTGAGGGTTATGTCCAGAAGGATGGTGTTAGACATTAATTTGTGGGCTCCATCTGTGTGGTAGCTGCGTACGAAAGCATGACAATCATAGATGACTTTGCAGACCATGAGTGGCTTGCAGCTGGCTGTCTTTCAGTGTCATTGGTAGCTGAAACATGGACCAGGCTTCTCAGCAAAACACAGCATTGCACATTGCCGCCACCAACATTTGCTGACAAAGTGGGTTGCTACATCAGATGGCAGGCAGGGGCTTGACAGCTCTGAATATAACAATGTACCACAGGCTACTCTTATCATGCTTTCTGGCAGCGATATCGCTGTTCTGATGCACTCTCAAGGTGATGGCCCAGGTCAGTACCTGTCTGGTGTTCATGATGGGCTCACCTTTGTCAAGTGCTGGTATCTCATGTGATCAAGGGTGTAAAACAGCAGGACTGCAGGTGTGCACAGGGATTCTCGATGTTTGGACCGGCCCCTCACATTTATCCACCGGTACGCTAATTTAGTGCACTACATATTATGCGCATCACATGCAATACTGACCTACTGAGGAGCTAAGCGCCAACAACCCTTTGTTGAAGTGAAGTCGAATCACCCGAGGCACAGACATGGGGAAAATGACTTTGGCTTCTCCTGTTGCCCACTGGACACTTAAACAACATAAGGAGGTCATAATTTGTAAGACAACAACGGGACGCTGCCTCGTCGGCTGCATATGCCGCTGGCAGCACATCCTGTGTGCTGCACGTGAGCTGCGCAAGCATTTCGGGTAACCTACTTATCCAGTGCGGAACTAGCACAATGTACAAGCTTGATTATGCAAAGTTTTCCAGCTTCTGTCGGCGAAGCAGGTCACACCACTGTTGATTCTGATCATGAACAAAATTGGGCCAGCCTGGAAGGCTGTGATTTGACACATATCAGCGGGATATCAATTTCTTTTACATATCAGCGGGAAACCCATAGGTATCAGCACCAGAGCTTTTTGACAACCCATTTCCAGTAGAAAATAATAGTGCCGAATGAGCGGGACCCAAGGGTGGCCATCAGCCTCAGGCATAGGCAGTTGTGCCTGCTGGCACTCTTCCCACAGCACCAGCAGCAAGAGGGGCAGATTCAATAACAGCTTGAGCAAGTGCCATGCCAAAGCGTGACGCCATGAGCTGCATATGCACCTGGTGAGCCGGATAAAGTGCAAGTAGCACTACATGCCATGCTACAGTGTTCGCATGTACCCGTGCAGCTAGGAGCCTGTAGTCTCTACAGCAGCAGCAGCAGCAGCAACAACAGAGCCATGATGATGGGCTTGCCAAGCATTGCCTTATATCCAATTGACTGCATGCAACACCATACCAGCGGTTGAGCTAAGGCTGGACCCCAATGTGGCCCTTTGAAAAGTTGCGTAGCCTCCTTTGTGATATTGTACAGCACTACTGTGATGCAGTCACTGGCCGGCAAACTGTAAAACCCTTCCATCCAAGCGGCATGCAGCTGCCCACCCACGAAGTTATGTAAAAGAAATTGAGCCATGCAAAAAGTTTAGATGCAATGGCAAATGCACTGACATGCGTGGGGGCGCCACCCGGGTGTGATGCTTGTGCCTGCCTCGGCTGTCCGGCTGTCCACCGAGCTATCCTTCTACGTCACATCATTACCTGTAAGAAAGGAGACAAAAAGTCAGCATTGTTGTAGTCGAAGGTGTGGCGCACCCCAGCGCCTTGCTGGGTCGTCTGGGATAAGTAGCACCATCGTTCCGGTGTAACATGGTACGACCTGCAGAGACACACTGCAGACACAATACCTCGCGTAGTAGTGCAACAATACAGAACATGTGAATGTAACAGAGGTAACTAGGGAGAGCAATTCGGAGAAATGCAGCAGTTGGAATTGTACCCAGCATTGATAGCACAGTTGACATGGTGGATGGGTGATATATACTGACATACAGATATCTAAAAGAAATTGAAAACATACATATCTGTAACATTACTTATCTGTCAGTGCACGCATGTCAGTGCATTTGCTTGCAGTTATGTGTGTAGGACAGCCCCAGTGACAGCACACAACTCACAGCAGTACTGCTATACCGTGCCTCTGTATGGCTACTCATTAGCACCCATGCAAGCTCAATACTGTAATTGGATGTCCTTTGTGCCTGTAGGCTGAGTTCCGCCAGAGCCAAGCGGCACAGACACTGCTTGGAGCCAGTGTATCAAACACAAAGCTGCATCTGTGGATGCATTGGACAACCAGTGTGCGGTGCGGCAGTGATTGCCAATAAATATCCCTAGGGCACTGAGTTAGGGCAAAGGTATTCAGTGAAACCCCTCCATGGGCCTCTCAATCCAATTGGCCTCAATCCAATTGGATCAGTTTTGCAACAGTATCCTGGAACACACACTGGCAGTAACATGACAGGGAATATGCTTGCCACGATGGCATGATGGCATAATGACATAACTTAGGTCAAGCACTGCAACGGGGGCTTTCGAAGCAAGTACTATCCCATTCCAAAGCAGGTACCAGGCCAGTGGCAGTACCACTGCAGCTGCTGTCAGCTTCATTTGGCAGTGCAAGTATTGCTGGTCCAGCATGTCAAGAGCACTCCTCTGCCCACAGTGCACATACCCACTGCATGAGCACACACAAAGGTCTTGCTGTTGACGTGTACACTGCTGGTGGGTTGATTGAATGCATATCACTGACTTACTACTTATGTTAGGGTGTGATCACATGAACCAGACTGATTGATATTGGCTGTCCGACAGGGCTCCTGTGAATTCAACAAGGACGTCAGTTGGTTGAAGCTTCATGGATCAGGATTGTTACAACATGCTCTGTCTGCATAGACTCTATTTGAGGGGTCGGTGACCAACCACTATGGCCACCAGTGGTACCATGACAATGCTGTTGGGCCATCAGTCATATATTTGAATACAAAACCGCATTGAAGCGGTGAAAACTGCACACATATACAGTGGCAGCCTGCCTGGTTAGCATACCACTGGCAGCGGCTGTCAGTGGACCCCTGCACCACTCTGACAGGCAGACTGTAAGCTGTTTTGTAACAACAGTTACCCACTGGCGATGGATGCACATGAGAGCTTAGCAGTGCTCTTACCCCAGGTTGGCCCTGGGGATGATTGTGGCAGGTGCCGAGTTGGCATCTACCCATGATGGGCACGAATGTCACAGATATGATCAGTAGGGCTACTAGCCCATAGTATGGGAGACTGACCACACAGCCACATCCTCACTGGGAACTGTTGAGAAATCGTTGAGTAAGAGACCCGAAGTAGTCTATAAGCTGGTGTGCACTTGTTCTGTGGATTACATCAAGGCAATATAACATGTAACAGGGGCCACTTGGAAGCAAGACCCTCAGCCGCAAAAGCAGTAGAAGAAGGACATTGCCAACCAGCTGCCTCTGTGAACCATGCCAATATGCCAATATAGTAGACAGATATCTGCTTGTCAACAGCAGTCTGCCGCCCCCAGCACCAACAAAGCAGTATTACCACTGTCAGCTTGAGCAGAATGAACATCTTCACAGCACAGATTGTTGGGCACTCGTGTATCATGTGGTCACTCACTAAGTATTGGTGGGCTGCATAGCTGTACTATCATTTCAGCTATCTAGCAGCAAGCCAAATAGTGATACTTCGCAGGGTATACTTCTGTTCAGTGGTTTGATCACTACAAGGATGCAGTATTATCTGGTCATCACCACATACACTGCAATTGTCTGCCAGTGGCAAACTTGGCTACAACAGTAAGTGCATACATTTCCAAGCCCCTGGATCCTGCAGAGGCCACAACAGAGCAGCCTGTTGAGCATTCTTCCCGACAATTGTTGGTATACTGTGACATTGCCAGCCGTTGAGGCGCTCAATGGCACTCACAATCTGCATGGCATCATACATCTCAGCCTGACTCGGCGGCGAGGGTCTACGGGTTGCACTCATAGGGGCAGCAGGCACCAGATGCGCCTGCAAAGACGCCAGCAGTGAAGCAGACACACCATGGTGCAGTCCTGTCAGAATTCGTGAGAGGCAACCATTTTGCGTATGATGCATATATTTGCGACTCTACAGCATACGCACTTCGTTTATTGTGGCACAATGCTTTTGGGGCATCCAACAGCTTTCCCTCGGCGCATGACATGAGAATAGCTATGTAGCATGTGTCGACCACAAGTTAATGAATGGCTAGCAGTAGACAGCATATTACTTTCATGACCACAATCTCATGCAACAGTAGCTATCTCTGTTGACTGTCATGCCCCAGAGCCTTCATCTGCACATCTGCTGGTGCACGAGTCATGGGTTCAAGCCATCCCTGGAGATACGTGTGTGCATGCATGCAATCTCCTAGCTGATCACTTACTGGAATTTGTTCTTGAAATCAGAGCATTACAGTTAGCCTCATTACATCCTGCCCCGTTACCAATCAACGTTGTGTTGATGTATGATGGTACATTCACCAGGTTTGTAGCAGCGCAATTGGCACCATTGATTGACTCAAAGCATATACACTTTGCGTCTGGTAAACAATTCTGGCCGTTTGGTGCTGATGGGTCGCACACTGTCCAGAAAACAAGCAGCAGCAAAGGGCACAGGGTCAGAGGCCATCCTAGCTCATGTGCACATGTGCACATGCAGTTGCCGAGGACAAATAATGTATAATTCAAACTCTAAATGGATATTTGCAAGGGTAGGGACCGCAGGGTTTTCTACTCACATGGCATCCACTACAGCTGCACTGTTTTCGCCTCTTGTCCTGTTGCATTGCTAACAGAGCAAGCTGATTATAATGCACAACACAAAACAGCTCAGTATGATCAGCAAGCAGCCTCTTTGGCATGCTGTTTCTGAGCCTCTCTTTGGCAACCTAAAGCATGCAGCTGGAAGTAAATACGTTTGATACAAGGAAGTTTTCAACCTTGATTTTCGGCACTCGACACTCAACAGTCCAGATCTGCATTTTCGAGCTCACCTGAGTCTCTTGGAATACAGCACACTCCACAGTCCTGGGTATCACTGCAATTCTTGCCGCTGTCAATGTGCGTCTCAGCACAAGTGCTGTTACATGTACCATTGAGAGTCACAGTACGACCACCGGTTGAAGTAATAGGGACACTACATGTTGTGGGACAAGGCTCAGGGGATGGACTTGGAGACTCAGGGGATGGGCTGGGTGACTCGGGGGATGGACTTGGAGACTCAGGGGATGGGCTGGGTGACTCGGGGGATGGGCTGGGTGACTTGGGGGATGGGCTGGGTGACTCGGGGGATGGACTGGGAGAACAGATATCTGACAGGGCAAAAAAGCATGCAGGATGGCAATTCACATTCAGTGTGTATCCGGAGGATGATCAGTTCTCCTTGCATAGTGTAATGTGGATGCGCCATCCTGGGTGCCCAAAACTGTATTATGGCGTCAGATGCTCATGATAAGACAGAGAGACTGTGCGCTTTTCATGCCTGATTACTATTTGGCCCTGCCACTGCGGACTTGTCATCTGATAATATGCCCCCCAACACATTAGGAAGCAGAATGCCCAGGCTGGTGAAACACCAGGTCGACTTGCAACAGCAAATCAACAGTTAACCTGCATTACTGTAAAGCAGTACTGAAGGCACTTAGTCAAGGCTTGCACTCACTTTTGTCAGGTACACACTTGTTCTGCCTCTCATTGCATTTCTTTGTAATACAAGGGTCTTTGCTTTTGCAAACACGGGGCTTTCCAACGCAATTGCCCTTCCTGTTGCACTTGTCATTGACGGTGCAGAACTTGCCATCATCGCATCGTGTACCAACTGCAGGCGGCATAACAGCATGCAGCAACTCAGTGTGCAACGCTTTCAGGTTTGCCCTAGTGATGGCATCTGTGATGGCGGCATCAGAGGCTTGACAAGTGGCGAATTCGTTATGTAACAGCACTAAGTACCCTGGGGGTCAGCAAGGCTTGCTGTGCTCTCCTCCCTAGACCATGGGTCAAATAGGCCCCTTGCAAATATGCAATACCTGGTTTCAAGGTTGCTCTCTTTGACCTTACCCTTCTTTTTTCCATCATATTCGCATTTTCCACTGTGAGGGTTGCACTTCCTAAGTTTGCAAGACTTGGGGTTTTGTTTACATATCTTGGGGCATTTGCCGACACACACTCCATGTTGGCATGTCCCAGGGCCAGGATTGCACGGGTCTTTACTGATGCAGAAGGATCCTTCTACTGGCGGGTGAGGTTGACAACCCTCGTGTGGGCAGTGAGGGCCAGGGGGACAGAAATGCCCCAACCCTTGTGGGCACACCCATGTTTGTTGTTGACAGTCACATGGCGTAGGGTATCCAGGGATAGAAGCCAACTGCGGCAGACAATGCAGCCGATTGTTAGTTTGACATGACCACAATATCGATCCATGTGCAACAGCAACACCATGCGATCTGCTCCTCTGGTATACTAGATGTGCGCGCTGACCTATCTACTTACAGGTGTGTACACATTACCGCTGTTCGTGAAACAGGCAAGCAGGCCGTGCTGATGTCAAAGGCTCATGTTGTAATCTGTCATGATTTTAGGTCTGCTGCAGTATCGAGGCCTTCTCTGTGCGCGCACTTACTTCCGCTGCACTGAGCTCCGCCTGGCTGAAGTCAGGAGTGAAGTCGGGAGTGGCATCAGGAGTGGCGTCAGGAGTGTCCTGACCATGAGCTGTCACTGCCAGTGCCAGCACAACCAACCACAGTACAGAATTCATGGCTTCAACGTGCGTCGGCTGTAATCGGCAGACCACGTCTGTAAGTTCTTTCAACGACCTGGCACCGACTGATGTGCGTTCAATTGCACAATGCGCAGCATGCACGCTGATGTTGCAAGTTACCTTATTTGCTGACACGCTTCACTATTTGCAAACTGAAGTCCTATTTATTCTGACAGGACTGCTGAGGGTCACCAGAGTTACTCGAGTTATGTCAACGTGATAGCACGAGTAGCTCGGCGGCTTCTGGCGGGGTGAGAATGGGGGCATCGTGACAACGATCATTTCAAATTTTTTGCTTTGGTTCTTCTACGGATCTGATGTGCAGGTCGTCTCTGGAGGACTCGCTATGAGGAAATGCTGGACGCGCTTGGTACGTACCGTATACCGGTATACCAGCAGATCAGATTTCTAGAAAGGCTTCCCAGTCGGCATGCCATGCGCATGGTGCACGTACGACAATGGTGATGCTTATTCTGATGCTTTATACGTATATCTAAGGACACCGCAGCGAGGAACGACATCGCACATCAACAAGGTGCCTCACTGGTGTGCATGCTAGTACCACTCCTCCCCTACATTAAGTACAGCTGTACAGTCCTGCACACGGTGTGGACACCCGGTGGGTATACATGCGCAGGCAGGCGCACTGTAACACGCATGTGCACGGGCCTCCACAGTGATATTGGGTCTGCGGGCCAGAGAATCAGCCAAACCATGCCTGCCAGGACTACCAGGTAGTAGAAGAAATCTAGTACCGTGTTCAGCTGGTAGTACTCCATGCACAGGGAGGCTGCGCAGCCTCCCTGTGCATGCATTGCACACTTGTATGTCAAGTCATATACCATCCACGTACTTAAAAAAATACCCTTTAGCTGTAGCAACGTTGTAGTTAATTGTGCCTTTGTTTCAGAGTCATATGGCCCATATGATCACTGATCATATTATGGGTCAGTGGCACTGACCCATGATTGTTGTGGTTACTGTGGTCACTCGTAGTAGCTATGTCATATTAAATAGCAACTGCTGCATATGCTGTCAACACCAACTCAATGTAAAAGAAATTGAGCCATGCAACAAGTTGAGATGCAATGGCAAATGCGCTGACATGCAATCAATGTATTCAGAACGTCTCAGCCGGGGACAGTGTGCTCAACGAGTTAGTGAAGCTCAGCACTAATCCAATGCATTTTATCTACCTTGCAACCTTCCTCCTCAACTGCTTAGAACTTTTAAGCATGGCGGCCATTTCCCAACAACTTGTAGGAGTATTAGCAAGATGGAAAGAAGAAAGTTACCCTTCCGGCCTCAAGGCCCTTCAAGGGCCGGGGAAGTACTTGGAACAAACTGGTATAATATTCCGAAGCTGCAATAGCACTGCTTATCAATGCTGGCATCAATGCATTTGTGCTATCACAGCAAGGGCCTTGCTAAGCTGGTAGCCGCACCGCCGTAAGGGTGTTTGGCTTGTGCAACTGCAATGGCAGCGGCTCTATGCGTGATGATGATAAACTGCGCGGTTACATGTGGCGCACTTGCTTGTGTCATGAGACTGCCTGATCAGGCAAATTTAATAGCACATGAGGATATGGGCAACCATTGCTGGCAATCCTGCCAGGATGTCATTATTGTTGACACCTACACAATCTCACTTTGCAGCACACATACGACAAGCTGCTATGTCATTCCGGATCATCTGCATTCCAGGGCAGTGGCATTAAATCAATCACTGCTTGACTCTTGCTGTGTTGTTTTGTAAATGTAGATTGCTGTAGAGCGCATGCGATATTGCAGGCTTTTGTTAAGAGTGAAGGAGAATGAATTGAGGGTACCTCAGGACTTGCCATAGCATCTGCTAAGTCCCAGAAAGCATTGGGTAGCTAGCTCCAGCACCATGGACCGCTTGCATCATGTTCTAAATTTCAGACAGGCAGAGACACAGCACACCAGGCACCACAGTGTATTGCTCATTGACCGTCATTTCAGTGACAAAGCTGTGAGTGCACTGTCGTATAATCACCACAGCATAGCCTGTTATGGCTGCGCACAAAGGCAATGCCTTGGAAGACACAAGGCTTCTCACATCTGCCGCCAAGCATATATGCCCCTTCTTGCATGCATCTGCAAGCTATCCTCGCAGACGATGTAGTTATAGCCAAGCTGTCCCCAGGTCCCGCATGTAGAATAATTGGAGTAGCCCTGAGGCATGTTGAAATGCACACTCAAGGCTTGCATATCACATCATTGTGGATGTGGCTGATGTTTACATGTGGCGGATGGCAGCAGTGGTGGTTGTGGGTATTGTCAATAAGCATCACAGAGCTGGTCATCACATGCAGGCCATGGCCACTCATTTTTCTCAAGGAGTGCTGCCCTGGGTTTGAAGGGAGCTGAACAACTTCCAGTTGCTGCTGGCCACTGCATGACTGTTTTGTGCTGTACACTGATGTACTGCAGCTGCCTGTTGAAGCTCAGCTGAGACCAGTGCTCGGTAGGCTGCACCCGCTGCAATGAACACCAACTATGTCTATTGCTGTTACACAAAAGGTGCAGCCCCACCAGCAACAGTCATGGGCGCAATTGACGCCTGTCAGAAAACATTACTGGCTCATAGGTTTCAAGACTCCTCGCTGCAACGGGTGAGCCTTATTTTAGTGGTTATGTACAGCACGCCACATCTGCATGACAAGTTGCACGATACTGGCTTGGCACCGGCTGTGGATCATCCCAGTAGTTTGCACTTGCTGCAATGTCACACTTCACGCAGACTTGGCCCAAGGCCGCTAGGAGCCCTGCATTTGTTTCGGCAGACTCTGACCTCTTGACTGTTGCGTTGTGATCACATGCCCATACCTTTTCAGCACTCCTGCTCAGCTGCCTCAGGTAGCGCACTTGTGCCCAATTGCTTGCAAGAATGCAGCCGGCAACTGAATGCAATAGAGGCTTCACACTTCCCTTGGCATGATGCCGGCTGATTGTTGCGTGCTGGTAATAGCAGCCTATCGCAAAATGCTCAATTGTTTCCCAGTGACTGACTCCAACAAGAACATGGCAGGCACCTGCTTGGCTGAAACTGTCTGCCCAAGCATTCTGTCAAGCTGGTGCAACACGCTCATCAGCATGGCTTGCTTGTTATCGCCCAGGGCTGCTAGCTGCTGTCTACACCTGCAAGGTGACAACAACTGGAATTTTTGCGATCACTGCATAACATTCACTGTACTATTATGATTGCGGCAACTGCAGCTGATAAGGACAGGTATATTGGCTGAAGGTATGCTGTCGACAGCAGATGTCTGCATGACTCATCTCAGCGAGAGCTGCTGCGCCTAGACTGTGATTATTTACAAAGATCAGTTGCCAGCTCCCATGCTATTTCCCAGCTGCTGCAGACACAAACTTATGCAGCTGCAACTGTTGATCATTTGCTTCTTTCCCCACTGGGCATTGCTGCATGACTATGGTTGGAGTGCTGCAGCTCCAGCACCTACAGCATCCCAGTACTGTCCCATGCACTAGTGCACAGTGTGGCAGCATTCACTACTCCGGTGTTGTAAAGCCAGTTGCAGACTAGGACTGGTACCGCGCCTGGATCCGCTCGGTGGGTCACATGAAGGTGATGAGCCAGGTGAAGGGGTTGGACAGTTGCTGGTTGAATGATCAGTCACATGAAGAGGGAACCACAGCCCCCTTGAGGGATGGAGGGAATGATTGTCCTTAGCCACACTAACAACCAGCTAACATCACATGCACGCCGGCCAGAGCTTCAATGCAATGCAGTAAAGAGCATATATCATGGTGGTTCCCTAAATGACGTCCAATGGAATTATACGTATCTTGAGATACCGATACACCCTAACCTCGTTATAAGCAGCAGCGATTTAAGAAATTAGGGGTATTTAGGAAAGAAAATTGCTGGCAAACGTGTTGCCCCAGTGTATTTGACCTTGATTGAAGCAACTCCGAATAGGAAATAGCAACTTTTAAACCCTGTCCCCTCATTGAGTTTCTTATACAGAAACAGTTTTGACAGCCCAACTGTGCACTGCAGCAGCATTTTAGGGACTATTGTAGCATGTTTGGGCCTTAGGCACTCACCATGGTCTTTCTGGAGGCCTGTCTAGTGGCTGCTGCCACACCTTTTGCCCTCATGAACCCTGATCAGGGCATGGGCAAGGCCCATTTCACACAGCAACTGGTATGGCAGGCTAGTGATATGGCTGAACAGCTGGCAAGGGTTGCAATCATCAATCAAACCAAGAAGACACGCATCAAGGACTATGGGCCAGCATGCTAGCAGCAGCAGCAGCAACAGGACAGCAATCTGGTTTTGGGGGGGCTGCAAGTGGTAGTGGTCGAGGGCCAGGCAGCAGCTGAAGGCAACGACAGCAATGTAGAGCTGTTGTGCTAGAGTTGTGGCCCCTGGGCCTAGTGTAGTGTGGCTCCCTGGGTCTCTATGAACGTGATGTAACAAGTTGAACGTTGCCTGTAACTGTAGCTGCCCTGGAAAGTACGTTTTCAGGCATATTTCATTGTAGGAAAGTATGAGATTTCAAAAACAGATTTGCTGTGACCGACCTGTTGCTTATATCAAGGTTAGGGTGTACTCTGCTATCCAGGGAAGCGAGCTAAGGGAAGCGTCTTGCTGTCTTCAACATGCCGATCAACATCATTCACAGCAAACGCTAAATCAGACATACTGAGAGAGGAACAGGATGCTTCTGATCAGCGAGAGATTGCAAGTACACTCAAGGGTAGAGCTCTACCAATACGCAACTACGGCATTTGCACGGCATTTGCTACGGCATTTGCACGGCGGTATGTGGTCTCAATAAAATTCACATTACAATTAATACTCGTAGTTTCGCGCTTAATGTCCTGATTCAGATGCTCAACGTGCCTACAGCGGTCCTGTGGAGGACTGAGACCTGCGTTCGGTTGGCAGTCTACTTACAATCAATCGCTGGACTTAGTGCTTAAGGAAATGCATCTGAACAACCTTTGAGCCGCTTTACGTTTACTCACTCCCATCACCGCGGAAGAGGCCAATCTCCGAAGTCTACAGTACAGCATCCCAGTATATACTAGGTAGTGTAAATGCGTAGCTGCGTTTGTATGGCATCACGCAGCGTGGCCTTCGTTAAGCGTCGAACAGCAGTTCCCAGACACCCCGGTACTAGCAGCAGCTCCTCAAGCAGTCGCTCCCCCTCCCCTTCAACGAAGGTGCAACACATGATCAACCTCCTTACACCCAATGTACTGGCGCAATGCATCACCGTGCAGAGGCACAAAGGACTGCAAGGACTGCAACTGCGAGGCCTACTTGCAAGCAGACCGTTCGTCGTGATCACGGCCCAAGAGTCGTGATACCTACTGTTATTGGACACTTGCAATGCAATCAAGTTGCTAAGTGCTTGCCGGCTGTTTCAAACTGCAGACTGCTCCCCTGCTCCACGGCGTGATGAGACGTGTTGGAGGACGTGAGATAGTTTTCGCCGCAATCAAAGTTGATAGCGACTTCAGATGACATGATAGGGCATGCACAGCATTGATGTTCACCGGATACCGCTGTCCTTAGTGCGTTGTCAACGTGAGACAGTGTCATGGCCACAAGCCAAGCTGCAAGCAGACAGCAAGCAGCTGATCAGTCCACAACAGCCACAAGTGCAAAGCAGACAGCCCTGCTGTTCATCAATACTCAGAACTACTACTGTCATGAGGACAGCATCATGCCTCATGTTGTGTCTGTACAGCAGTTGCAGGTGCGGGACAGCCTTAAGGAAGCTTCCTTCAGAAATTAGCAGGGCCACAAAACATCACTGTCAACGGCTTGCTGCTGCCCTGATCAACAGAAGCGTTCTTGGTAGCAGTTATACTGCAACAGCAGCTATTCTGTGTTGTCTATTGCCAGTGAATCGCCTGACCATATGGCATAGTATGTACTGGAAGTAGGCAAGCAGGCAAAAACTTTTGAGCTACATGGTGTACAGCACTTCTGCACTTGCAGACTTGCTACAGGCTGTTCACCACGAGATGAATCCCAAAACCCGCGTCTATGAAGATGATTTGCAAACATTGCCGCAGCCTGCATGGCGGCCATAGCAGCACACACCGTTGGTCACCAGGCCAGTAGTTGTGCTGTGAGTTGATGGTCAACTTGTCAATCTGCTGTCTTTGTGCCTGCAGGGATGTGATTTGGGGTATTGGTGCACACGTATAGCAGAATGCAAAGTCAAATGGCAGAGGCTGCAACAGGTATGCTGTGGTTGAGCATCCTATGCCACAGTAACTGAGTTCATGAGATGCAGCAGAGAGGGCACATCAGCAGCAAATTTTACAATGCATCCAGCTTCATAAGATCCATGTACAGTCACCACGTGACAAGGGTCATTGCTCAAAGTGCCGGCTGCCAGCCGAAGAACCAGTACTGGCTGGTATCCATTACATGGATGGTGACTGGCATTGCAAGAAGGGATGCCGTTCAGTTGTTACCAAGATACTGGCAGCAGCAGTTGATCCTGGAATGGCAAGCCTAGTCCATGCACAAAAGCACTGATAATGTGTATCCAAATAAGGCAGCCTCTGTGGGCTGGCATATGAGTGCCAATGCTGCAGCTCACCGAGACAGAAACCACTGTGGCCCTTCACCATGCTGTGTGGCAGGCTTCCCGAGCATGTGGCATTGAGATTATTTACGGAGTTACCCAGTCAAGAACTCAAGACGGTCGGGAGCGCAGCTTGCAGCAGAAACTCTCTGGGCTACATATAACACCTGGCAGCTGGGAAGCTCAGGTACGCAACACGCCTGCAATTACTTGGCATGCAGTGTTCACCAGCAAATTACTGCTCTTGTGGCATAGTGCAGGAACAGGGCCTGAGCATTGAAGGCTCTAAAGAGTTCTGTAGAGGTTTCTTAGAACCGGGTGCGTTGAGTCACCGGGTGCACACCACACTGCTATGCAGACAGAGCCCCTGCACTAGGATGGTGCCACCAGTGACGGAAACGGTTTTCCATGGGGTCGTTATAAAGCTGCCAGCCTGGCTGCCGCGTGATCAATCAGAAAATACCATCATGGCACCTAAGTTGGGTGCCACCTAGTAGTGCTGCTTTGGCTACAGGTCATATCGCTCATTGCGCCTCGTGCCAATGAAATGGTGCTGCACAAGGTCACCAGCAGTGTCTTCAACAGCACTCCCCTGGACTGTGTGCTCAGGAACCTGGGAATAACCAACCTGGTCATTGTTGGGTGCATGACTGACGAATGTGTTGACCATACAGTAAGAGACGCTGCAGATCACAGCTACAATGTCACACTGTTGACAGGTAAGTAGAAGCCAGGCCAGAGTTGATAGACTGTCAGGAACATGAGGTACGTGTCGTGACACAGCTGCCTGCATAATGTCACATGGCTGGGGAGTGGTAGCAACCTCTGGACAGGGCATCGGGGCGGTTTGCAGTTGAAATTTTATGCAGATCACATCTGGGACTGTACTGCCGCAGCACTGCAAGTTGCGGTGAAGGTATCTTGAGGTGGATAAGTAACACAGTTGTTCTACTTTGGCCAGTCAACACTGTGTGCGTTCCTTCCCGCTCCTGATGCATACCCTTATGTTGACATGGCTGATTCACAACTTGAGTCATTTGCAGCCTGGCCTCCAACCAAACTTTGTCATGCACTGCTGAATGGATACTCCGCTGAGAGACTACTGTTGTACATAGTGTAGCAAATGTCTGCGCTAAGAGCAACCCAAGTAATGGTTGGGCCAACCAGGCAACTAATATGTGCTCAAAACTGCAGATTGCTGTGCAGCAGTAACATCTGAGCGGCAACAGCAGGCATGTAATGTGCTTAGCAGATATTGCCGGCAACAGAAGCTCAGCAGCCTGCTGCAGGAGCTTGTGGCATCAGCAGCAAAAACAGCAGCAGGTCCATTGGCCACAGGTGAGTGCCTGGAGCATACAGCCAGATACGAACTGTGAGTGCTACATCACCCATGCCCGCTGGCTGCTGAGAGTACTATTACCCCGGGGACACAAGTGGCAGTCGTTGAGTCAACAGCATGCACAAGCAGCCTGTAGAATCACTCCAAACAAGTCAGTAACATCCGATGAGGCTCAACTGCCAGCTGTGCTACACGCCCTATACAGTGCTACACGCCCTATACATGTTTGTTCCTGGAGTTGGATGGCTGCAGTTCAGGTCTCCTGGAAATGACATATGATCATATGCAGTCCATGCCATGTTCTCCAGAACAAATTAAGTGTACACTCATGCCTCTGAATGAGTCTGCATATTGCCAGCATCTTTTCCTGAGGTTCAGACTCTGAATATTTAGCAGACACTTGTGGTTGCCGTGTAGTGCGGTATGCCAGCACAGCTGGTGGGTTCATGTACCCCAGCACTAGCAGCACATTGCCCATTTTGGACACTGGACTAGTCACACGCCAATCAAGACCTGCAGGCCCTGCCTCTTGTGTCAGCAGGCTGCTGACACAAGCATTGATGCAGGAGGGAGGACTTCTCTCCAGGCCATTATTGGCAGCTGCGAACGAGCACAGGTTTGTGCCAGCAAGTGCACATGCTGCAGTTGCTACAGCAACTGGTGTTTCAATTGCAGGCCTTCCAGCAGAACACAGCAGCCATTTTAGCCCAGTGGATGCTGAGCAGCATTACATGGGTGAGTTGCCTGTTGATCAGCAGCAACAAGCAGACTCTCCAGCTGCTGAGTCTGATGGATCAGGAACAGATGACCTCAGAGCTGATAACATGCCAGTGAAGCCCAGCGGAAGGGGTACAAGCAGCAGCAACAAGCGGCAGGGCTTCCAAGGCAGAAATATGAGCCCTCACAGCAGAAAGGAGCCACGAGCAATGTACTATGAATATGCCAAGCAGCAATGGGAGTCTGAAAGGGTGGGTAACACCGTCAGCCTGCAGCAGGCTGCTGTTGCATTACTATCAGCTGGGGGGCCCGGGGCCCAATCAATGATCGAATTTGTGCCGAAGCCAAAGACTACTAGTATCAGGACTCTCAGAGTTTGCCAAACTCTGCCAACAGTTTCACTTGCCAGGCAGGCAGGCCTGCCTGATTGGCTTCCAACACTGATTGCCTGCCAGATGTGAGTTACGTTTGATGCTTCCAGTGTCTGGTGGGGACCATTCACGCAAGTGAAAACCCACATGTGCAGGAACACTGTTAGTGAATCAGTCCTTCTGCCTGCTGCTCTGGCACATGCGCATTGCAGGAGTTTCAGTTGCACAATGGCCAGACCTGGGTTGAGGTAGCTGTCAAGGGGGACCCCAGTGAGCTGGAGCGAGGAGTGGTGTACTGTAAGCTTTGCAGGCACCATGGAAAGACCAATACCTTTTGCAGGGGATACAGGTGTGCCACACGACGGCGCCGCCAGCAGCCTGCCCACTAGTGACAATTTGCACTGCTAGTTGCCATCATGGTCACAGGTTGACTCATTAGATTGATCAATGACTATAAACCAAGCACAGCATTATTGCACCGGGTGAATGATCCATTGCTGCATTGGTCATGAGCACATCTCACCTGGCATTCATTGCTGGGCTGGCTTCAAGCCATCATGGCTAAGAATCTATTTTGAGAAGTCTTCTAAACAGAAATGCTCTCGACTCAACACTCAAGGTAGGCTAACATCTGCAGTCAGTGCTGCACACCTACAGTGGTGATCCGGCTCTGTCTTGTGGTGGCATTGCAAAGGTGTAACTCACAATGTGTCAATTCAAATGCAAGCAATGTATGCAAAACTACGTAGTTTTCCCTGAGGAACCAGCCGCTGCTGGCCTTCCCAGCAGCCTAATAGCCAAACAATCGACTATGTACCAACTAGTAACTGTTTGTGGCCCACTATCTGAAATAGCCGCTGTTAAGTGGTTCAACCACATACACAGTGTCAACTTACGTGAACACATGGTGCTGCTTTTTTTCTCTGCTGCAGAGGGGGCAAGCGCACTGCTCTGCGTGAGCATATGCAAACCAAAGACCACAGAGAGCTTACATCTGCTTTGGAAGAAGGTGAGCACTGGCAAAGTGGAGTTGCCAAGTCTCAGAGCCGGGCAGCTGCCGGGCATTTTCTTGTTCCAAACAATCCAGGCTGGATCAAAACACTATCAACAGTGTGTGCAAGCACACTGGCAGAGGCAGCCAATGAACCATTGATTGGTCATCTCATGCCAACGCTGCCATTGACGGACAGTGCTTTGGTTCAGATCTTGTAACATGAGGTGTCATCCAATCATTAAAAAATTGAATGCTTTGTCCAGGTGTTTCAACAGGTATCACCTGCTATGGTACCTGCCAGGTGCTGCAAGCCAAGTCAATTGGGCACATCTGTTTGCAGCCTGGGCATACCAGCGCTTGCTCACTGCACTGGGCCAGGCTGGGCCAGCAATGGCTCTGCACATTTCGGCTAGGAGACACAGTAATAAGTCAGCATTTGACGCCTTGATCACCACATGGCTCTAGGGAGTATCATATCATGATTAACGGTTAATCATCTGTGACAGGCTGCCAGTTATGAAGACGGTGTTCATAAAACACACTGGCTTTCCTGTCTTTCTACATCAGGCCGCATATGTATGCCCAGTGACACGACAAGACTGCCACCAGCAGACGTGCTCAGAGGAGGTATCAGGCATCAGGACCCGCATGCAGAGGTTGAGAAAGTTGACCCAGCAAGTCCAGAACATGCTCAGCTGAACATGCTGCAGCAGGCAGCTGCGGAGGAGCCGTCAACAGCTGCAGCAGCAAGTGCGCTAATGCAGCTAGGTACATCAGCTGAACACGACCCAGCTGTTGCTCCCAGCAGTCATACAACCCCTCTAAACCCAAGTGCACCGGGAGGTTTGCTTTCAGCTGCATTGACAGCACACGCTGGTACAGCCCCTATCACTGGACAGGCAACATCACCGCCAGTCAACGCGACGTCGGCAGTGGCAACACTTGGCAGCTGGCACCTCAAACTTTGTCAAACAGTGCCATGTCATACCCCAGGTCCAAGGCCTGGAGTGACATATGCGGTGCTGGCCACAGCAGTGGCAAAAATAGCTGCGGCAGCTGGGCTGTCCAGGGAGGCTACAGCTGAAGTCACAATGAGATTGCACCAGCATCTGCAAACAGCTGGGGTAAGCCCCTATGTTTAATTTATGCATTATAATGCATTGTATTCGTGTGCGCAGTCACGTATCTGCCAGGTCAACAGAGTCTGTTGAATGAGTATGCATGCAAGCTCCTCTGTTTGTGGCCCACCAAACGGTGGCCTGCAAGTGGTTTGAGGTGCTGGGGCAGCATCTGCTAATGCCTGCTAGCAAGGGTGCCGCATGGCATGCATGTAGACCTTGTTAGGAGCAGGGCGCTGGGCAGCAATGTCCTGCAGCTCATGTGTATTGCTTCAATGGCGACACATGTGATTCATGAGCATCATGTCTGTTGCAAGTGACCTGGTGAACATCATTGTCCTCTTGCCTGACATGCAGGATGAGTTGGCACCCGATGCAGCAGCAACAGCAATAACGGTGGCATTTTCAGGGACCACAGGTGCCGAGCTCAATGCAGATATCCTCAGGACAGCTTTAGCATCACTAGTAGGGCCTAGTACTACACCAGCAGTGCTGCGGCCATCAGGGTGAATGGCCACTTTTTATGCTTGTTGGAGTGCATGCATTTTAACTGAACATGTATGAAGTTCATGCATATGTTGAACAATAGTATGTATCGTAAGCCCTGCAGATGTCATCAAATGCTGCAAGGTGCCTCAAAGTTCTGATCAGAGCTCCATGATATCCTCGACTGATGCATGCAGCAGGCTCAACCCATTCAGTATGTATTTAGCAGTTCGTTGCTTTCAGCTTCTTTGTTTACCAATCCGGTGAGTTGTCACGGGTGCATCACAAGTGATATGATCAAAGTCTTATAAGATCAATAATCATTGATGCTCAACAAATTTCAAGGTGCCTGTGAAGTTCATCTCATGTTGGCCAGCCACAAGGAACTGGTTGGCAATATATTGCACGTGCAGAAATAGCCATTTGGGTGAGCAGTTTGCTGCTGAAAGCACCGTCGCTGATCATCGACTGCCTTTGAGCCTTCAAAGTCATAAGCCTGAGCTACCCTCACGGGTTTGTGTTATGCTTGATACATAATCATGCAGACAAAACGCCTGCAGGCCAAGGTTTTGCTTCCGGAGGGTCTGGTGCTGGTAAGCTCCCCAAACGCAGCCGCGACAACGCACAGAATCAGAAAAATGCGCAATACGCTTGAAAAGGTCATGATCTGCAGTTCCACAGGAGCAGACAGTGTGAGACGCGTGATGACTGACCCATGGACAAGTGCACTGCATGGCGACCAAATGGTCGTACAATTCAAGTCAGCGCAATAGAATTACTGCTGGCACATAAGGCTCTTGCATGGCTATAACTGAGAGTGAGAGGAGTTTTGGGAGAAAGAGTATTGCTTTACCCGCCTCTTGCGGTTGCAATGTTGCGCTTGGTGACACCGATGCCTGCTGGAATGTCTATAGAGGTTTCATAAAGGGATTATCTGACCATTGACAGTCTGCGATAGGTCAGGACTGATAGTGCACAAATTTCACAACCTGCAACCAGGAGATCCCACGCAAGAGCACAGGTTCACCAAAGTTTTTGTCCTTTGTAAAGTTGTCACCTACTAGGTAGCACCTCATATAGGTGGGTGGCCAGCTATGCGGGCCCGGGTCACACGTCAACGTTGGTCAATTGCAAACACGTACGTACGTGTACAATATACTGGCATGCATACGATGGTCACCACTGGCATGCTCTAAGCCATTATTGACCAATTGATCAATGGTATACCTACTGCAGCGTTGGGGACTCATTGGCGATCGTGCAGTCACAATGTCCCCGTACTGTACGTGTACCCAACCGCGTTCCAGCTTATACAAGGCCAGCGCGCCGCAAGACATGCAGCATATGTTTCGTTAGGTCACAACTTGTGACTTAACGGTGCATGACAGCTAACGGTCAGCTGTCATGCACCGCATGAGGAGTACATTACAGGCTTCACGTGCACACCGAGCAATCATGCCGGTACGTACCGTATACGTAGTTGTAACTCATAATCTGACTTTCAAGTCATTCGTGGATCGTCCCATCCGTGATCAAATCAGTTCATAAGTTGTGATGGCCATATGCTGTATCGGACGATGCAGCTGACCCGACTTTGTGCTTCGGGGGAGCATACCGCACTCTCAGCAGCAACCTCGAAGGTGAGGTCGTTTGCATGCTTGTCAACATTGTCTTCGGCCCCCCAGGGGACTGGTCAGAGGTGCCTCTGCATAACGGTGCTTCACACACATAAAAACCCCAGAACATGCAATCACAGAGTACTGTTGCTTGCTGTGCATCTTGATACTAAATAGATAGTACGCATGCAGACATCCATGATCTGGCTTAGTAGCAGTCTGCTGCAGCAAAATACAGTATGGTAGCACTCTTGCGACTGAACTTCACTGGCATGTCAACATTGCGCAGTGATTGCGATTGCTGTGAGCTCACTGAAAGCACACTTGCAGGCAGCAGCACTGGTGCTGTCAGCACTTGTGTCGGGGTCAATTGCAATCATTTTGTGCCAGCTAACAAGCTGCATCCAACCTGCAGACCTGCGTCCGCATCACAACACTACAATGTAGTCCACAAACAACAGTTTCCCTGGCAGACACCTCATTGAATGCATCGTGCTTCAAGCCCTTGTCAGGACTGCATCACGACATGGTACCAGCCAACAGATGAAGTGCTTCATGATTTATCAGCACACTTCATTGACCAAATCAATGAACTTCAAACCCACCAGTTGCTGCAACAGCTGCTGTTGGTGCTGCTGCTGCATCCTTAACATACCAGATAAGCATCACAGCCTCAGCTAGCCCCTGAGGACATCACTGGCATAGCTACAACAAGATCAAGGGGCCACGTCAACATAGCATGCACAATAATACATGACACAAACTCAGCTGCTGCTGGAGTGCTACGTCTCAAGTTGCACATGCAAGCGGCTCACCGTTGGTGGATACTGGCCTCACACAACCACCCGACCACCCACAGCCCAAGAGAACACCTTGCTGTGGTTGCAGCCCATCCGTCCCCCCACCCACACCCCCCAAACATACCACACTCCCTGACAGGTACACACTGCTGCTGCCACTGCTGCTGCTGCTGCCTGATACGCTGTCCACTGCTAGACAGCCCCCTCACTTATTTGCTGCAAATGCCTTTGCCATTGCATTGAGAGCACTGCCTGCCTTGAACCAGGTGAGCTGGTTCTCATTGAAGGTGTGGTTGACCTTAAATTCATAGGTGCTGCCGTCTTTGCGCTTGCCCTGCAAATGACAGAAACAATATATGGCAGGAGCCATGCGGGTCAGGTGAGGCGTGCATCTGCACTACCTGTGATGTAAATTCTGCGAATGCTGGACAAGGTATCGCCCAGCAGCTTGCTGGGTACAGGTGTGCATGCTGCAAACAGGCAAGCATGTGCCGCTATGCTGTTGTGGTTGACAGTGAACAGATCAAGTATTGCGGCTGAAGTACTACGCCCAACATGGTCTGCGAGAAGCTGAATCCCCTGGGTAAAACTGCACACTGATTACTGTATGTCCAGGCACTACTGTTACTCCTGCAGCCAAACGTCTGCTTTTGCTGATGTGGGTGGCGTGCATGATGGGCTGAAACAGCAGACCTATGTGATATAGCATAAGAAGGTTTGACCTGAGTACATGATTGTCGGCTGAACCACCAGGCAGCTGATGGAACAACCATTCCAGGAATACCGGTCTTCATAGTATCCTTTATTTTAAGCTGTTATGTGATGTCATTCTTTTGGCACTCATGCCGTGCCAGCAGTGCCACCAACACACCTGGACAGTGAGCTGTGTGCCGGGTGCCAGCTCCTTCAGGCCCAGGATGCTGAGCCTGTCTGTGCTGTCGATCTTGTCATAGTCAGCAGGGTTGGCAAAAGTGAGCGGCAGCATGCCCTGCTTCTTCAGGTTTGTCTCATGGATGCGGGCGAAGCTCTTCACGATGATGGCAACACCACCCAGGTGGCGCGGCTCCAGGGCGGCATGCTCGCGACTGCTGCCCTCACCATAGTTCTCATCACCTGGTACAACACACCAACAGTAGCAGCAGCAGCAGCACCAGGTCCTTGGCAGCGTAGATGCAACACACAGCAATGGTCCATATTACTGTCGCTCAACAAGGAGCTGAGTAATTGTTGGCTTCAACGCCATTTGCAGTCTGACATGTCCTGTTTCACCTATTACCACTTGCTAATGCAGCACAGCTTGGCTTAGGCAGCACACCAAAAACTGGCAGATGCTTCATAGCTTGTGTGTACACCTGATTAGATAACCAGATCAAGCGCTCTGGCCCTGCCACGCCAAGGCAGTGACTGCAATTTTCAGTTCAGCAGAGTGCGTTGAGCCGTATAATGACTCACCAATGACAACCCATGGTAGTCCCTTGCTCTTGTAGTAGCGGGCTGTTGCTGGTACTGCATCCTCATCACCAGTCAATACATTCACAACAGCATTCACCTTCTCATTGGCAGCATTGACAGCACCTGATGCACACCAAAGCAGCAGCAGTGATACTCAGTATTCAAGCTGCAAATGGATCTGCCTCTGTGGCACTACGGACGCAATGCATATACTGCAACATGCAGCAGCTGCAGCCCCATAATGACAGCCCCATACTGCCTCCTAAACCAACTGCCCAACCCTGCCAGGTATATATGATGCTGTCAGGCTCCACCGGTCCCCACAGCAGAAATCATGTGACGAACGAGCGGCTGCTGCCCAAATGGGAGCTCACACATCAAGCAGCAAGGTGCTGGGATGTGACACAAGACTGGCACCAGCACAATGATGATGGGCACAAACAGTTTGATTTATCTGTAGAACAAGCCCAACCAAGTGACTCACCAATGAGCATGTTGTTTGAGATGTTGTCCAAGTGCCCGCGGTATTTGAGCCATGGACCGGCCATGCTGATGTGGTCTGTGGTGCACTTGCCCTTGGCCTTGATCAGGATGGCAGCATCCTTGATGTCGTCCCCGTTCCAGGCCTTGAAGGGCTCCAGCAGCTGCAGGCGGTTGCTGGTGGCTGCAACATCAACCTGAAGCAGAGCAGGTGACATCATGATGACAGCAGTGGGAGTACATGGCAATGCAACGATGCTGTGATACAAGCAAGCAAGTGCTGCTGTTGATCTTTCACCAGCGGACGCAAACCTCTCTAGTTCCAGCCTCTCTCATAACTGGATTTATGATTAAGAGGGAAATTGTTGTTATGAGCTGCAGATATGTTAAAGCTTGTCAACCTGTGACAGCTGCAGATGACTGCTGCAGCTGGAGGACAAACAAGACCAACAACAGATGTGCCCTGTTGGTCAGACTGGCTCCTCTCAGCCCAGCCATGATGCATGATTTGCCAAAAACCAACAGAAGTGTGGTCTATCTCAATAACACACATTGTCGCTGCTCTAGGTCCAACGGACTGTCACGCTGCTCTATTAGCAGGCAACAGAACTTGCGGCCACACTTGAAGAAATGGACCTTCAGCTAAAACTGGCTAGCTCCACTTGCTCAGTGTAGCATTAGGCCACCAAAAGGTGCCTGCCTAGACAAAGAACTGGGATGGGCCTCCCACAGGCTGAGGCCAGGGTCTGGTACTCGTGTATGCAGCCACTGGCTCAGCCACACCAGGCTGCTGTCTTAAGCAGCAAACAAGTAGCAGTCATGAGCAGCAGCAGCAGCAGCTCCTCCCTACCTGTACTTTGCCGCGTGCGTCCTGCTCTGGTGGTGCCTGGTAGGTGTCCATGCCCGGGTCAAAGCCCTTGCTGGGCAGCTCATCGCCATAAGGGCTGTCAAGGGTGATGTCCTTGCCATCAGCACCAACAAGAGTGTCCTTCTCTGGGTTGAAGGTCAAATCACCTGAAAATAGGGAGAAGGGGCATTACAGCAGACGTTCAGAATCAGCAGTGATACTTGAGCACGCTGCAATTCTCAATTTCATTGAAGAAGAAGTAGCAGCGGTATGGGGCACAATGCCTGATGTACTTTCCGCAGTATTGTGCTTGCAGGGTATTGGAAAGCCTGATAAGCTAGAATTGAAGGACAAAACCAGGAAAGACTGTGTGGTGCTCAGCGATGACAAGGCCAGGCGTTGCCAGCTGCCACCAGGACCGTGAATTTCCACTCATGCCTTGCCTGCAATGACCATTGCTGTCACGATCTCCGGGCTGGCCACAAAGGCGTGAGTAGCTGGGTTCCCATCATTACGAGCTGCAAAGTTGCGGTTGTAGCTGCTGATGATGCTGTTTGCCTCGCCCTTTGCCACATCAGTACGCTTCCACTGGCCAATGCAGGGACCACAGGCATTGGCCAGCACAGTACCACCAACCTGAAGGCAGACAACACCACAAGAACTGGTTTTAAACCGCCCATCAACTTGTGTTAGGTGTGACAGAGTGTTAGGGGTGATGAGCAGTGTGCACAGCAGTGCCGCTCACGAGCTCTAAAGCTGCAGTCTGGCGGAGCTGCTGTATGTCACCAATTTGTCTGACAAGAGAAAGTACATTCACAAGAATGGCCTGCGGACTGACTCTACATCAGAATGCTCTGTATTTATGAAATATATCTGTAGGTGCTGTGTGGCTGCTACAGGTTGAGCCCTTTGCCACATCAGTACGCTTCCACTGGCCAATGCAGGGACCACAGGCATTGGCCAGCACAGTACCACCAACCTGAAGGCAGACAACACCACAAGAACTGGTTTTAAACCGCCCATCAACTTGTGTTAGGTGTGACAGAGTGTTAGGGGTGATGAGCAGTGTGCACAGCAGTGCCGCTCACGAGCTCTAAAGCTGCAGTCTGGCGGAGCTGCTGTATGTCACCAATTTGTCTGACAAGAGAAAGTACATTCCTAAGAATGGCCTGCGGACTGACTCTACATCAGAATGCTCTGTATTTATGAAATATATCTGTAGGTGCTGTGTGGCTGCTACAGGTTGAGCCTGTTGCATGCAGCGGCAGCTTGTTACTCGCAGCAGCAGCTACACACGACTGCAGCCACTCAATAGAGCCTCAGTTGTCGCTTGCTTCACTATTTTGTTGAGGGCTAACACAGTGCCTGCCTCTTACTATACGCCACACACACTTGAGCTTCATGACATGAGCACCATGATCAACTATGCCAGCGTGCAGCAACATTGTACTCCTGAGACGACTGAGGTAAAGGAGGGGCATTCTCACCTCTGTGAAGACGTCCATGAGGCCATCACGTGCAATGGTAGCACGGATCTGCTCTGAGCCAGGTGTGATGGTGAACGGCACTTTGCTCTTGATGCCGGCAGCCAGTGCCTGACGGGCAACTGAAGCTGCGCGCTGCATGTCCTCATAACTGCTGTTGGTGCATGAGCCGATCAGACCAGCCTGCAGGTACCAAACAACAAAACATCAGGCTTGCAAAAAATGCAGCATCAACAGTTCTCGTATCAGATCACACCCGAGTTATGGTGAGATGATCAACAGTTCTCTGTATTTCAAGCAAGCCTGCTGGCAGCCCTTTGTGTACATGTGCTGCCTCGCATCTGGCTGTACTCCATCTACACCCTTATTTTGCCTCATGCATCAACTGCAGCAGAACCAAAAATGCCATCTTGTTTGCTGATGTCTGCTGCTGAGGCTCCTGTTGAACGCGCAAACCCTCTGCTCCAGATGCTAACATCAAATACTGCTACTCACGTCATACAAAATCAAAAGACCCAGAGCGGTTCAAATACTGGCAGATGACATTCGACCCTTCTGCTGCTTACCTTGAGCTCGCTGGGCCATCCATTCTGTCTCACAGCGTCTGCAAACTTTGAGAGCGGGTGTGCCAGGTCTGGTGTGAAGGGTCCATTGATGTGGGGCTCAAGCTCATTCAGGTTGATCTCAATGAGCTGGTCATACTCAGCGCCAGCATCCGCCTGAAGGTTCTCCCTGAAGATGACAGGTGGGTCACAGCAGTGAGCTGGCGGGCGGGCGTGACACGGACACTGCCCAGACAGGCAACCACCCTAACTGCTGCTCTGTTGCCCAAAGCTTGGCACAATGACACCAGCTCTTTCATTTGCACCACCTACCGCATGTGGTGTCAGGGGCGGTGCCAACTGATTACAGAATTGTCCTACATGGGCCTCATCACTCCCCAGACTCTACCACTGGCAGCATCCACGGAGGGTGCACAAGACATGGATGGTTCAGGAGAAAGAGTCGGGAGCGTGATGAGGCCCATGTAGGACAAAGCCTTGCTGCCATGTCTGCACAAGCTTCAAAACAATTCGAATACAGAGCGTAGACCTGTAGGAGATGTGAGTGTACACAACAGCACTGCTGCACAACACAGCAGCACTGTCACTGCTGATACCAATTCTCACAGTGATGCTGTGTTGCTGCTCACTTGAATGCATCTGCCAGTGCTGCTGCTCCTGCACGGCCAGTTGCCACCAGGTAGTCGTGCATGCGCTTGTTGTAGGGGAACATGGAGGTGGTGGCACCAATCTCAGCACCCATGTTACAAATGGTGGCCATGCCAGTGCAGCTCATGTTGTCAACGCCCTCGCCAAAGTACTCTACAATGGCACCAGTGCCACCCTTCACTGTCAGAATACCAGCGACCTGGCGGGCAGCACAAGAAGGAACCAGCTCTGCAACTACAGCCATAGGGGCTGACATGCCTGGAAAGATGAGCGAGGCATCTCATCAACAACTCTAGCCGGGCCGCCTAGTGGGGGGGGGGGGGGGTTTGTCCTGCACTCTATCTTCTTGGCGTCACGACTAGGCGCCCTGGCGGCGCGCTCGCTACGAAAATCACAATCGCCGCGCAGCCACATT
>JABEVS010000498.1:0-45835 GCA_018290735.1 Coelastrella sp. MACC-549 | reverse complement strand
CCATGTTTAATTGAACCTGTCCTGGGTGCAGCGCGTCCTCAGACGCGCTGCAGGCGAACTTGGCGCGGCGAGCTGACCGCTTCTTCAACGTGGGTCGGGCGGGGCCTGCCTGCCCTCGATAAACGATGTCTGTTTGTTGTATCAGATATTTAATCGGATAACGCACCGATGTCGCGACGGCTCCGTTCTACCGGCCGCTGGGATTGATTAATTGATTGATTGATTGATTGATTGATTGATTGATCGATTGATTGATTGATTGATTGATTGATTGATTGATTGATTGATTGATTGATTGATCGATCAGCAGGCCCCATCCAAAAACTAGTGATGGAGGCAAGCCTCCAGTTGCTTGAAATATGGGGTTGTCAGCAGCCTTGTTGTGCTGCTTTGGTGCGATCGTGTTGGATGGTGTCATTGGATATGGCTGACGTTGCTTGTAACATAAATAACACTGAAAGCAATATTGTTGGTGTTTGCTGCCCAAAAGGGGTAAGTGCGCTGCCTGCAAGCAGTTTGTGGCATTGTGGGTGTACTACTTCTAGGAAATAAACTTCTGTATGTCCAAGATTGAACTAAGAAAGAAGAATAGGCAGTTGAAAGAAAAGGAAGTGATGTTAAAAATTGCTGTTCTTAGTGGTGAAGAAGCAGGGATGAGAGCATGTGTGAAAGCATTCAGGCTCCCAATTCAGTTTGCACCATAGCCAGTTTTCAAATAATACACAGGATCATGGCACCGTGGACTGGGCCCACACCCACTCCCTTGCAGGAGTTTGCAAAACTAGTCGGAAAGTGCAAAGAATTTTGAATACTTAGTCAGCAATCGCCCTCCCAGGGCTGATCCTTGCCAGCATGGTTGTGCCTGCAAGGCTCTGTCCAAGACGGTAACCTGCTGATGTATCTTTGGCATGTGTTGATAGCAATGTGGAGCAGCCCACAAGATTTCGAGAGATAGCATGCCGCAAGGCATCAGGTGGCCCGGGACTATGTGGTGTTTATATAAACGTTATATCACGGTGGTAGTTTGGGTCGTTTGTAAAGTATGGCATCAGTTTCCAAGGTGACTACACTTTGCATACGGTGGAACTCATAGGCATTCCGGTGCATCTGGTGCTCACGCAAGTGTGGGGCCCCCACTTTGAAACATGTGCCATTCAGCAAGTTGTGCGGCTGCACTGCTTCACATCAGCTCAAGTCACATGTCACTACCGCCATACATACGGACGACTGCTCCAGCTGGCACAGAAACTATAAGACATGTATGCTAAACCATGCCCTGGTACAGAAACTATGGTACATGTATGCTAAACTATGCACTGGTACAAAAAGTATGGTATGTGTATGCTATGGTACATGTATGCTAAACTATGCCACTGTCTAAGCAACCTGCTGCTGTGTCCTTGGTGATGTGTTCAAGTTCCGTGTACATTCCGTGAGCAAAAGGCGGGTGCAGGGCAGTTGCTAGCAATGTGTGGACTACGGTTGAGTCCTTTGAAAACCTGCCGTACATCCGTGTGTGGCCGCGGCAGCTGCCACACGTCGCAGGAAATGCAGGAAATGTGTAGCTCGCCCACTGGGGTCTGGAGGGGAGGGAGGGGAGGAGGTGTACACCTGGGGAGGGAGGGGAGGAGGTACCTGCGCAGGTGCGCATGATCTGCTTGCCGTCTTGGCACCGTCAAATGGTTGGGCAAGCTAACGGCTGGCAATACAGGCGTTGTATGGGCTAAACACGCCCAAAACGTGTCTATCTGGCATCACTTGAAAGCAAGTCATGATGGCTATCTGACTTGATTGGGCTGCTGGGACATGCATTGACTAGGAATTCCCAGAATATTGATGCAATCAAGTCTCTGTGACCTGCAATGCTTGCCAAAATGACGGGCGACACTATTGCTTTAGCGCTGCAGTACCATGGCAGGCTGTCTGCTGGTCAACTGCAAGTGCAGGTGGTTCAATGTCTTGCAGCTCAACATGCCTTGGTGCATACCACCCACCTACATCCACCTAGAAAGCCCATCCCTCAACCCTGGCTCCCCTCATCATCTCCTTGGGTTGCTTGCATCGCGGCAGCCACCCATGCTGCATAGTCCCTCTTTGGGCCGCTCAGCAATTCAAAGAAGCTGGGCAGCTGAATGGTGCTCGGGGGGGAGTCCAGCCCAAGCAGACCTTTGTAGCCTGGCGGTGTGCGGAGGAACTCAACCATTGCCAGATTGAACCCAGCCTCCATGTCATGCTGCATGTCACTATCATGCAACAAAAGCTCCTTGCATGCAATATCTGCTTGCAGCATTGCCTCCTTGTTGTAAGGTGGGCATTGCCGCTCACGCGTCCCATCATCCCGCTTACGGTGCTTGTTGCTGGTTTCACAGCCAGATGTAGGCTGAGCTGCATGACTGCTTGGTCCGGCATGCTCATCACCTCCGCCATTGGTGCCATTAGAGCCACTGCCACTGCTGCTGCGATTGCCGCCGCCTTCACTCGCTGGACCACCAGGAGGCAGTGCTGCAATGGTGCCTGTGAGGAACACAAGGACGGCAACTTATGGGGAAGTTGAGCAGGAAGCAATCACGACCAGAACTTCCTATTCGGACATCACAGATACCTGCTGATGGTGTGCCGGAGTGCGCAGCACACGTCACAGTGTGAGGGTCGGTGTGACAGTATGCAGTGAAAACATTGGAATGATTATGTGCCTTCCTCGCTGTAACAGAAAATCTGGTTGCTCAGAACGCTCTGTGTGACAGTACAGCATCATCTGCTAATTCAATGATCTCTGAAGCTCAAGACAAAGGGTTTCACCAAGCCCATTGCCTGACAGTCCAATCAATGACGAGCTATATTGCTCCATCAATGCAAGATGTCTATGGTGTGAAGGCTGTCATCTAGCCATCTCTGATGCAGATCCTCTGAGCCTATATGCACATGAACATTCCTCCAACGAGACTGCTGCACACTTCCACTGTTGGTGAGACACCTGGCCTTGACTGCTGGTGGGACACCTTGCCTTGACTTCTACTCATTTGGCGCCATACGGAGTGCAGGTGCAGACAGGTCGCTGTACTCACCCGGGAACAGCTCTGCCTTCACCAGTCTGATGCTGTCTGCTGCCTCCGCCAAAGCCTGTTTGATGTTTAGCACGGCAGCTGCTTTGTGGTACATCTGGTCAGTCATCTGCCGGTATGCCTGGTTTGCTGGCCTGGGTGGGTAGTTCTCCCAAACCTCCAGCTGGGAAGGTGAGGACTTCATCACATACCAGCCATCATTGAGGTCTGTCAGGATTGTTACAAACTTGACCTGCACATGAGAATGTGACACAGAGTACCAGAAAACATAAGCTGTCGCAAGATGCCGCATATCTCCCAGCCCAAGATCAGTTGCTGATATCATATATGATATTAGAGCACAGTGTCCCATTGCTGTCTCGAAGCGACTGTGACAGCAATCACACTGCAAACACAGTGCAAGCCAACGGGCGGCCCTTACAAGCAAACATGAATCACGGCTGGCTGCAAGCTCTTTCTTACCTGTGATTGCAGGTCCACATCATTTTTTGTGGCTGTTGCAGCAAGGTAGGCATCTTGTAGATAGGTTGCTGCTATGTGCTCAATGCAAGCTTGGCCAAAGCATTTACTGGTGTTGGTCTACACAAGCAGCAAACGTAATGGAGTACAACCTTGGTCTGGCCCTGATGTGTACACAAATCCATGCTAGTGCGCTGCATAGCCAGTTGCCAATGTGATGACTTTTCCATCCGTCAAATGCATTGTCAGGCATGCTGCAATTAGATGCATCAACAAGCATCACACCTTGTATCATTCAATAACCTCACTGACAGGCCGCATGGTACCAAAGGTTGAGCTTACTGCTACTTGAGCTAGCACTTGGCTCCTACAGTGGTGCACCATGTGACATGTGCTGTTGCACTTGCAGGGCAAAATATTGATGTGAAGCACTCTCTTGCTGATGGCGAACATACCAGTATTGAACATACCTGCAGATTTTGCACTGTCTTCAGTTCACACTGGCCACACAACTTGAGCAGATGCACTGTGAGATCGTCAGCACGCGCGACTGTGCTAGCATCTTCTTCCAAACAGAACACCACATTAACATTGCCGTTGTTGGTCCTCACATCGTCGGCTGGCTCACTGCAAAGGAAACAAGAAATGCAGGCACACAGTTACTGTTAGATGCTTGTTCGCTTCATATGAATACCGTAACATCAGCACAGATCAGGGGTACAGGGCACCAGCGGCACTGTTATTGCAGAATACGCTGCAGCTTCTGCACCGATGGGGAACCCAACATCAGAAACTTAAGAACCAGGAAATCAAGTAAATGATAGGAGGCTGTACTAGAAAAAGTGAAAATGAGATTCTGCATTGATACTTTGTGCATCAGGGTGAGCAGTAGACAGGCTGTGACAACAGCACCGACCATCAAGTTGATAGTGCCATCAGAGACCTGGGCATACCACCTTAGCAACCAGAAAGGCTGTGATAGTAGCACTAGTATAACTCTGCAAGGTAGCATCGGATATCTTGGGTGTAAGGAAGATGAGCAACACGTAGGCTGCTTCAGCAGCTTGACAGCAGCAACAACTTCTTGCGCACCACAGCGGTTATTGTCAGTAGGTTGCTATGTAATATTACACAGTCACCTCCGCTTACCTAGCCAACCAGTAGACATTGTCCTTCAGAGCGGCACAGACACCCGGTGGGCACAGGTGGTTCGTGATCCACGCCATAGCTGCTGTATACCCCGCACGCTCATTCTCTCTACTGCCCCCGTGGGACCATCCAAAAGCATTGATGGAAGGCGGATCATTTGAAGTTGGGACAGCAAAGTAAACCCCCCGCATGAGGCGCTTGTGCAGCTTGAGCAGCACTTGCTGTAGCTTGGTGCTGCCGACACTGGACGGATTGACGCTAACCACTTCTGGGCTCAGGAGCAGCTTGCGGAAACGCTCAATCAGCACCTCTGCAATGCACGTGATGGTCCCACACATGGTTGTCACCAGGTCTGAAGCAGCAGGTGTGCCAGCATACGGCAAACCGCAACCAGCAATACCACAATGCATCACCACTGCTGGTTCTGCTTTGTGACCCGGCAAGCACAGCACAGAAGAGCAACTCGGATGCTCCCCTGTGTACAGCATAGAAGGGTGTCAGGCAGAGGAGTCGGCCTGTATCACCTGTGAACTTGCCAAACGTCCCTTCAATCCCTTCACGCAGGGTACGTATTTGAACCTCCAAACCAGCTGCTCCTGCAGCCCAAGCAATGTGAAAGCAGAATATAATGGCAACCAGCCAATTCATACATTGACCAAGATGTCCGCGGCATCAGGAACTCAGATGAACTGATCGTCACGCACACAGGTAGCATGGTGACGCGCAGTTGCATAGGCACCTGTGAGACGCCCGTCCAGTTATTGCATTAGGGGCGCTACTGCTGACAGTGCGCAGATCCGAACCAATGAGGAGGTAGATACTACTCACTAGAAGGAGCGGCCAAGCACCATAGATGCAGCACAGTTGTTCAGCACTTGGCGGGTCAGCAGCTGCTGTTGGTGACAGTTGGACTATTGAAGCACCAACCACATGCAGCAATCTGGAAATAGTTCCACACCCGATTCTACCTGCTTACCCTGCTGTTGCTGCTGTTGTTGCAGCTGTCTCTCACTGGTGTCATGTCTGCTGTCACTCACTGTTGTCTCTGTCTGCTGTCACCATTATCAGCTGACACTCAACACACAACAAGCAGCATGACTTGTCTGTTGAATCTTGGCGCGTTGTTGTACTGCTGGTTGCTGGTTGTGTGCCTCATTCGCTATGACTGCTGTGCAGAGTTATAAAAGCGCTGCCGCTGCTACGTAGGTATTTTAGGGAGGCACAACATCTGATGCTCCAATCCTGATGCTCACTGCTGCATTACTACTGGCGCCTGGATCCTGCAACCCACCTGCTTCTACATTGGTGCTAGCTGCAGGTGCTGAGACGCCACCACCTGCAAATACCAAGGTGCAAACATAAGTGTCGTATGGCTCGCTAAGGATAGGTGCACGAGGGTCTATCAACTGACTGTTCTTGCCTACAGCTACATATGAAGAGTACATTGCTGTTTGCTGGCAGAAAAAGCGCTGGTGATGCTGACACACTGGGGTGAGCTGCATCAGCACGAGGCCAGGCATGGCAACAGCATGATGCTGGCAGTGGTACAAACACAACAATTTCAGATTGGAGGACAACAGTTGAGTAGCAGAGGTGCGGCAGGGTCTAGCGTCACATGCCAAGCTACACAACAAGACTACACACTATCGCTGCCCCGTCCCGCTGCTATCGCTGATAGTGCCCGGTGAGTTCAGCCTACAGCAGTGAGATCCCCACACATCCCCGCCGCGATCGCCGCTGCTAGGGCTGCCTGGTGCTGCATGCGCAACACTTGTTATGATGTATAACAACCTGGCAAACTATGACTTGGTGTTGTTTGGAAATCATATTGCTGAGCTGCACCCCATCACTGCTAACACATGATTAGATATTGCAGTAAGTAACATGTATCCATCACTACATTGGCCATTGACGGCGCTTGATGGATGCTAATACAACTTCAATGGCAACCAATGTCTGTGATGTTGAATAGGGCCTGCTGCTGCCTCCTACTGTCATTGCCAGCAAGACCCGGATCACGCCTGATTGGTGCAAGTCATGTACAGGAACTGGGAGGCACAAGAGGATCACAGTTGCTGTACCTTGGGCTTTCTTGATGATACTCTGGCGCTTCACTGATAAAGGAGAAAGTTGGTTGACGTCCAGCTCCTGGAAGGAACCAGCAGCATCCTCCTCCCCAGTGTACCCGGCAGTTTGCAGCGCTTTTAGAATTACCCGCACATCCTCTGGATTAGCATCTAGCACACCAGCTACTGCTTCACTTATCTTTGGCATTTTATGATGCAATGTCCTGCAGCCAGACACAAAGTGACGCACATGTGGTTGTCTGTTGCAGTTGGCTGTGCCAAACTTGGCAGGGAACACCGCAAGAACTCACAATCATGCGCTGGGCTGTCTGCTGGTGTGCTCAACGCATGTCTGTGACAGACAACACCAGCAATGCCATCCGTGCGTGTACGATCTGGTGCTAGATATTGGATGAAAGAGCTTGCTGTATGCGCAGAAAAGAGGCAAGAAGCTAGCGCAGAAGGCAGCGCACCTCGGAAGCAGCTGCTTAGCTTGAATAAATCGCCCCCCAATTCAGCATGGACCAAGGCTAAACAAACACCATATCACGGTAAAGCGAAGCAGCGCAATCTTCTCTATGGCGGACGTTGAGGCGCAGAATAGGCCTTTGATGAGCAAGCGGGTGAAACTGGGTCCCTCAAAAAGCTTAGGTTCTCGACAAAACGTTGACAGATTCGAAAGCTCTTCTTGATAAAGTTGATTGACTACCAGGTTCTGGGGCCGAAGCTCTACCGACGGTGACTGGAGCGCACCAGTTGTTGTATCCAGGGGTCAACAATAACAGAAGATGTTATGTTCTATTGCTGGTTGTAGCTGTGCGTACAGGCAGGGGTTGTAAGGCTTAGTACTACTAGAGGAGACTCTCCTGTAGAGGAGACTCTCCTGTAGAGGTGACCCATATGGTTGAACAAGTGGTAGCCACGTCTCTGGGTCACCCAATTGGGTTACTTGGTGGTTACTTGCAAGTAAACATACTATAACTACTAGTAGCTGTGCCCAGAGTACCTACTCTGAAGTTGCTCAGGGACTGCCACATGATCCTGAAGTCACACAGCCTGGGATCCCTACAGTGGTTTTCCTGCAGACATGCTATATAGCCAAACAAAGCAAGTTTGCTGCACAGAGTCCCCAGAAAGTCCCTCAACGCTTCGCAATCGGCTAAAACCTGCTGCAGTCTTAAACCCTAGCTGTCTCCAGCTGGGCTGGTGATTGGTTTTGTCTCGAGCCGGTCAATGATATCAGCGAGGCCAGCAAGCTTGAGGACTACACACTGTTTGGCAAACCACCTCAGCCATAGCTCACTGATTATCAATCTATATGTTGTCATGTTCACACATACCATACTATGCATACCATACCATATAATACAACCTGGCCCCAAAGGGGCACCCCACAGGAGCCAACATAGTTGTTGTTCCATTTTTTGCAGGTAATGATGTGACGTAGAAGGACAGCTCGGAGGACAGCCGGACAGCCGAGGCAGGCACAAGCATCACACTCGGGTGGCGCCCCCACGCGTATCAGTGCATTTGCCATTGCATCTCAACTTGCTGCATGGCTCAATTTCTTTTACATAGTCGCTCATGGGGGATATAGAGCACATGCTCATCATCTGTCGTTGTACCAGTTCCTGGCTGCGGTGGTAAGGTTTGCCCACTTTGTGGTGCTACGTCCGCCGTGAACTATTGTTGTCGTTGAGTCCTGCCATGTCACATGTGTTGTGCAATGCTTTTGCTGCAAAATGGC
Organism: Coelastrella sp. MACC-549; assembly: GCA_018290735.1. Classification (NCBI taxonomy): domain Eukaryota; kingdom Viridiplantae; phylum Chlorophyta; class Chlorophyceae; order Sphaeropleales; family Scenedesmaceae; genus Coelastrella; species Coelastrella sp. MACC-549. The sequence continues at coordinate 37,352 of JABEVS010000498.1, read as the reverse complement.
TGTTGGGTTTCACAGCCTTCCATGCTCAGTGTGTCTTGTGTTGGAGTTCTGCTGTGTGTATCTCAGCTATGACATGATATGAGTCATATCATGACGTAAGTTGGTTGAATACCACCCCCACTGAGTGGGCTTTTCTGCCTTAAAGGCGCCCCTGAGGGTGGTCTAATCTTGGTGTGCCAGTGTGGCTGAGCCACCAAGTACATATTCCCAAAGGCCTTGCGGCCGGAAAGGGTTCTTCTTTTTCTTCATGGGGGATATAGATCAACACAACTTGTTTTTATTGAATAAGAGAGGCATCAGCGTGAAGGTCACACTGTGAGACAGAGAGAGACGTCACAACAACAACTGTTGGTGTTACACCAACAACTGTGCTACACTACGTCATGTAAAGCTTACGTAAAGCTGGCCCCTGTTCTCCATAATTCGTTGAGGGGAAGAATGTCACAAACGTGAACTTCACTATGGAATACTTTCCCCCACTGAGACAGGAATTTCCGCCAGGAAGAAGAAGAAGAAGAATAACCCTTTCCGGCCGCAAGGCCTTTGGGAATATGTACTTGGTGGCTCAGCCACACTGGCACACCAAGATTAGACCACCCCTCAGGGGCGCCTTCAAGGCAGAAAAGCCCACCCACTGGGGGTGGAATCTCCGCCAGGTAACATATTGTACAACTTGTAAGTTACACGAGTGTAACCCGCCCGTTAGCGAGCCCGTTAGCGAGTACGGTACAGCAGAATAAGACTCTAATGGCATGGCTGATCTCACCACTTGCCATGCATGCTGCCTGCAACAGCACCGCATACTAGTGCATACAAACATCTGGTTACCCGTTGATATGTGCTAGTTGCTGTGGCATTTTCCGAACAACAGGAGGCTCCTGTAGTGTGCAACTCTTAGTTAGCTGGCTGGCTGGCAGGCGGCTCGCCTGTGGATGCAGTGTGTTTTGCCAATTGCAGACACTCAAAGTTTATCTTCAGCGGCAAACAACCAAACCAAACCAAGCCAAAGGGATGCAGGAGCTCCAGGCAACTGTAAGATAATATTTAATTAGTTTGACCCTGGCCATGAAACAACTGGCACCACACAGGGCATCACATGCAGGACGACCACGAGCTTCAACACACCAATACGCACTTGACCTCAAGTTGTTTCTTTGTGGCTGGTATGTAGACACTGGCGCTTTCCATACATACAACTCTAACCGTTATATATAACGGCAAATATAACATATACGACCGCTACCGGCAAGCACCTTTGCCTGCTGTATTGCTCGTCCCTGCTCTCAGTATACTGCGAAAACATGTAGCTGATAACAGCTGGGTGAGTTTTCAACCCAACAGACACCTTCAAGTCGCTGCCGCAGCTGCATATGGGGCTACAGTTGCTGTTTTGCAATGTGGTGCTGCCTTCACATCTCCACGAACAACCTGTAGCCCCCCATTGCTGTCATCACCTTCTTCAGCAGCATTGCAGCAATGACAACTGACAGGACAACAGCTAAAAAGGTAAGCCCCCTGTCACCAAGGTCACCAGATCTGCTGCCAGCTGCCACCATGGCACTCGGCTGCAGCTGCAGCTGGCTGCTGGTGACAGAGGGCTGCTGCTGCGGTGATACTGCAGCAGCCGGCCGCTTTGGATAGTCCTGCAGGCTGCTGCTGCTGCTGCTAGTAGTAGTAGTGAGATTTTGACCAACTGTATCCTGCAAAGCAGCATTCTCTGCTTGCTGCTGCTGCTGGAAAAGCTTGGATTCGCCAGTTGTTAACACCTGCTGCAGTTGTGGCTGCAGTTGCAGTTGTTGCAAGGACTGCTGCTGTGGCTGCAGGCGTTTCTGGCTGTCTTGGTCACTGCTGCCAGTGCCTGTAGGTGCTGCATCTATGCTGGCTGACCTTCCCAGCACCACAGCTGGCGCTGCAGGTCCTGCTGGTGCAGTCTCCTTGGTCCTGCTTGGGCTGCTGCTGCTGCTGCTGCTATTCTTTGCTGCTGCTTGTTGCTGAAGCTCAAGCATGAGCTGATGCATGTCATTGATCACCTTTTGCCGAGCTGCGGACCCAAATTTGGGTACTTCTGTGCATGACTTTGCTGCTAGTTGCTTGCGCTCATCCTTGGTGAAGTCCTGCATGAAGCAGAAGGCATGGCAGTTGCAGCAAATGCTTGCTTAAGATGATGTCTGTCTTGAATATGCTGCCGCGATCAGTAAGTTGCAGTAGTGCTGCTGCAGCACGACCCATTCTGCTGCTGCTGTTATTGACGGTGTGGTAATATATCTCATTGAGAGGGACGCTGAACGACTACTGTGTCATGCTACTGCAGGCTGCTCCAGATCGCATGAAAGTTGCTGCAGCTGCGAGTTGCATGAAGCATAGAGAGGTATGCAGGAGCATGAGCAAGGCAGGACAACAGCTGTCCCTGCTGCAAAACCTTACAGCGAAGTCTCTGGGAAAACTGGGGAAGAGCCAGAAATATCTCACCAAGGAGCCCAGTGCACCCTGGCCAGGTGTGGGCATGAAGGCGACCATTGCTGTCAGAGCAGTTCTTACACTCCAAGAGGGCTGCCAGTGTTCAGGATGATGGGAAGATATGGACAGACATATTTTGACTCCTGTCTGGAACCTGCCGTTTGGTGTCAGCATCATGAACGACGGGGGCTTGAAGGGGTACTCAGCAGGTAATAGTATACGCCCATGATAAATACCGCCCTGCAATGATGAGGTAAAGCGTCAGCAGGTGAGCGATGGCCTGCTGGAGTGGAGGGCCCAGCCAGCTGCAACAGATTGTGTGAGAAGGATTGCGCACCTCAAACTCGGTATCGGGTGGCCCTCTGACGACGAAGTGCCATTCAAAAATGTCATCCTGCAGCAGAATAGGGCGAGGTGAGGAGTGCATTCACAGCTCACTCTGTCGTGGTCCCTTGCAATGCAGGTGAATGGGTTGCTTCGCGAAAGCGGCCACAAAAGCTGTTCGCTCACCTCCAAGGCATCCGCAATGAAGTCTGCGCTCTTTTCAGACTGCATTTCCTTGATCTCCTGCACAACGAACAAGAGGTGGGCCTTTGCATGGCACGAGAGTCCTCTGTTGCGCCGAGGCAGACTCAGCGTGGCCTATAACGTATGAACACACCTGCATTATTCGCTTTACAGCAGGGTTCCGCAGATTGAACTTGGCTGCACTCATTCTGGCAAGGTGTCCCTGTGTGCTGCTAATATGTACGCTATAGCAGGATTATTAACTAGAGCATGTTTAAACTAATCTGGAAGCTGCATGATGTTTATCGTCTGGTCTGCTGCACAATTGCCGTCCATCCGGGGTTCGGTCTTCTGGAGTGGTTACATGACAGCAGGCGATCACCCACTGCTCGCAACGGTTTTTAATGCTGCTAGAGCCGGTTATATGCGCAACGGCTGCGGTGATCGCAACTGCTGAGCCGGTGTCACACGGTCAACAACCTTATGTTGACGAGCAGGTCATTTGCGAACAAGCCACGATATGGCACCTCATAAGCACGCCATGTTCTCTTACAAAGAACAATGAACCATTGCTACCTGAATGCACCGGGCACCCTTGTGTCCAAGGGGTACTATAAGGAATAGGATCCTATTCCTTGTAGTACCCCTTGTTGTGTCACTTGCGGTGTCAGCAGTATACTCCGCCTTCACAGTGGTTTGGCTGGCTTCTGCGAGGTTTGCGCGTGTCGAGCACTCTTAGATCCATGTGATTTCTTCTTTGCCTTCTTTACTTCACTTCCCTTCTTCCTGCCGCTCACTGTGCCGTACGACATACCAGGCTTCGGCTGCAGCAAAATCAACAGCAGCAACACTGTTTCATGGCATAAGCCAGTCACCCTAATTTTTAATTACATCGATTTGTCAACGCTGTGTATGCATACTTGAAATTGAAAGAGCACTCAGCACCGTGCTGTTGGCAACTTAACTCAGTTACAGTATAAATACAGACTATGTTAGCCTTCACCTTCCACCACTCACCAGGTGTGCCAGGCAGATCATATAAACCTGATCAGGCACCGGCATCAACGCACGTTCCAGCACTGCAGGATCTGCAGCTAAACCCTGGCTGACCAGCCGCTCAGCAACCTCAGCAACCTCCTGCTCACTCTCCTGCAAGCAGCAGCAGCAGCAGCAGCAGCAGTGCAGTGCTGTATCTCAGGGCCACTGTCTGTATGGCTATATGAACTCAGACAATGATCGCCATGCAACCCATCCTAACATTGCATAAGTTGACCTTGACTGATGCCACACCACAGTAGTAGTAGCTATCAATAAACATGACACACAAGACCGTTGCCCCTGTCTGCTAGATCATGCTGACATCACCAAGAATAACATGCAATCACTTTGACCGTCACATCAGCATATCTCATCCAACAACATTCTCACGAGTGTCACCCTTGCTGCTGCCTGTCAGCAGTTTATGGCCCATTAAGCCACCTGCAAGCAATTAATGGCCCATTCATGCACCTGCAGCAGTCCACAGCCCATAGATTTACCTGCAGCAGTCAATGGCCCATGAACTTACCTGCAGCAGCTTCTTCTTGGCTTCTTTGATCCTGTTCAAGGGCACCAGCTGCTGCTGCTGTCCCCTCCCGGCCCACTGATAGGCTGATACTTCACTCGGCTGGTGTTGGCTGTCACTATGCACCAATACACGAGCACCGCTGTTATTACCTCCCCCTCTGTTACTCCAGCCGTTACTAACACTGTTACTTTTGGTGTCCCAGATTGGGTCCAGCTGCGCAGTGACCTCCTGTTTCCTGCAAATTTCCTCTTCCAGTCTAGCCATGTGTCTGCAGTAGCCCTGCATTTGTGCTGCTATTGCTGCTTCAATTCGCTGCTGTGCATCAGCAACGAGCCGCCATTGTGCTGTGCTGCTGTTGTAGTCAATCGCATAACCGCTGTTGCTACTGCCGCTGCCACTGCTGCTGTGCCGGCCCTCAACACCACCGCCGCCGCCGCCACTGCTGCTGCTGGTGCTGTTGAAAGGGAATCGCCTACTGGGTAAGCTGCCAAGGGGCACGAGACCGTCTGTAGCACCTGCGACAGATCTCATCTTGCAGCCACCTGCATTATACAATACAGTTTATGTATCTATTCATCGTGTGATGATGAGCTTATTCTACCGGTGAATCACCATAAAAATATGGTATTGTCACCAGTGGGTGCTGTGTTATGTTACATTACCAGTAGAACAGCAAGCGTTATGCATGCTTTGCAGAAGACTTACCGCTGCAGCCTGACCAGCTTGGAATGCCAGCGGCAGCAGCACTGCTGCTGCTGGCACACGCATCCCCATAGCTGCCACCACCGTGGTGACCACCACCATCACCACCATCAGCAGCAGCAGCAGCAGCAGCAGCGCTGCCATTGCTGTTCATCATGAAGCTGCTGCCTCTGACTTGCTCCTGCATAGCTGGTATCTGACACACAGAGGGTTGCTCAGGTAGGTACTGTACTGCTGCTGCTGCTGCTGGTGCTGGTGCTGCTGCTGCTGCTGGGAATGGCGCAGCAGCACTGTTGGCAGGAGCAGCTGCAGGGTGATTCAGCAGGTCGTGCTCCTGGTGTAGCCGCTGCTGTTGCTGCTGCCACCTGGAAGCAGGCATCAACCTCACGAATGTACGGCACAGAAAGTATGACGTCTGCATGCTAGGCCTGGTCACCAAATGCTGTATTTGAAAGCGCGCTGCTAGGCTGACTCTGCGCCAGGTCAGCACCTTGCCACAGCAGATTGATCTTCTGCCACCATTGCAACAAATCCAACATGCACACAATTGTTTGAGTGCCATACCTTGCAGTCCTGTTCGTATTGCATGCTGCACCCATGCCAGCTGCTGCATCCATATCCTGCTGCTGCTGCTGCTGCCGTTGCTTGTTGCTGCTGTTGACAATACACTTACTGCTGGTACCTCCCCCTCCCTCTGCTGCTGCTGTTGTTGTTGTGTAGCCGGCTGTGAGGCCTGAGACTGACAGAGACGCCGCCATCGCTGTTGCCATGTCCGTGTCGCCGACTTGCGGCCGTGGTTTATGTTTCACATACCACCTGTGGGCTGCCAGCAGCCTCATATGGCGGCTGCTCTCCGTCTTTTCGTCCACAACTTGAGCCAAAATCGAACGCAAAGCAGAATAAAATGCTTTGTGTCGAGGCGGAGGTTTGTCCCTGGGGCTGTAGTAAGAGCTTTTGTTGATGTTGGCCGTCGTCGTGTTATCTGTTATGTTAGTTTGTGCTTCGAAGTCTGCAAGTGCCTCCCGCATTTCTTTGTACATGGCAGCATCAGCCGCATCGTACTGCCCTTGCTGTACTGCTGCTGTCGTTGCTGCTGCTCCTGGGCTGTCAGCTGCAGCTGCTGATGGGTTGTGGGTCTGGGAAGGTCTGCTGTCGGTCTTTCTTCTGTTGCAGCTGGTGTGAAATGCGGATTCAGCTGCGTTGAGAGCTGCTGGCGCCATTGCTGGCTGGCTTGCTGAGCCCTGCAAACTTTGCCACCACTGCTTTTCACCTTGGCTGAGCTGGCCTTAGCTAGCCTCTATTGTTTCCTTCAGGCGTGCATGCGACATAGTCTGTTCATAACAGTTGTCCGTTATGCGTAATGTACGCATAAAGTTGTATTGCCCAGCAGCCTGGAGAGCCAGAAAAACCAGGGACAGCAAGAGTTACTGAGTGAGTGGCTGTTTGCAATTGCAAGTGGTGTGTGTATATGTCACATGAGCAGAACCTGGAGCTTTGGCAACAATTTAAAGGCTGTTGTACAAGGACGCAGCATCAGCTACGAGATGTCTGAGGCCTGCAGTACCTTGAATCTAGGGTACACACCTTGGAATAGCTCTACTGCTGTGTCGCAGGCCTGTTCATAGCCCAGGCGGATACGTTTAGACGTAATGACAGCAAAGATGAAGTATCAATGAATGCATAAGGACCGCAGTGAGCAGCTCGTGCGCTTGCGAATTTGTACTGTGTGGTTGTACTGTACCTGGTTTTTATCTATTACGGTGTGTTATCGTGATGTAGGTAGTACTGCCGGTGTAAAGCTGGCTGGCTTTGTTGCACTAAGAAGAAGCAAAGTGTCAGACCGGCACAGGCGATTTGGTTACAAAAGCACGACATCCAAACATCTACGGTCTCTGTCAGAGTCGCCGAAATGTCCAGACACGTATGAACAAGGGATGGCTGCTATGACCAAAGGCCTACAGGACCTGTAGTATCTGCATTCACCAGTGCAAACTGTAAACGGGCACTTGTCCCCCTTACGTCGGGCCACGAATGAAATACATCGCGTCTGAGTAAGAAAAAACACATGCAGCTGATCAGCCCTGCTTGGGGACCGCTGGACACCAGTCAAGCACTGCCGGTGACCTCAAACACATCAGCAGCTGAGCAATTAGAAATTTATCATGATCTGCGTCGGACACCTACTGACGACAAATTTGAGCACAAACAACGCCACAATCGTCGCATTCAACTTGTCTCAATGTCTAGAGCGATGAATCACACGTGCACATCTCTACAACAGGAGCATGGTACCAGTGCTGAATGGCATCTGAATAGTCTGCTCTCTTTACTTACACTGGCAGGTGCTCAGTGCGACAAACGCTGATTTCACAGTCATCGGCATCTGCAGCGCAGAATGCAGCAGCGACAACAGTGCAACAACAGCGGCAAGCCTCGCTGCAATGCTGACCGGCCAACAGCAGCACAAAGCAGCACCTGTATCAGTTGATTGGGGCAACAGCCAGCAGCTACATGGGCTCAAAATTCACGTAAGCTGATATCAAGCACCACTGGATTATGTCCCTGGACTGTTCTATGGCCAGCAATTGCCCTTTGCAGGCACCAAGCACTACTGCATACCTAAATATGTCTGTACAATGACTAATGTATATCAATCAGATCAAATATTCAGTGCTTACTGCTAGTTGCTATTTGATGTCATCTGACTGCTGCTGAGCAGCAGCAATCGTTTGCTCACAAGGCAGAATGTTACACATGGCTATACTCTCACCGTCTCAAGAGATGTTAATCCTGGTATGATGGCGCCTATCAGTTGCATGGATTGTCTCAGAGTTGTTTAGAATTTTGTTCTTTTGTTGCACCCGGCACGACTGATCAGATCTGATGATTTTCCGCTCTTTAAAACCCTGGTGCCTCAAATTACATATTCAGCATCAGCATCTTTGGAGTGAAGATGTGCACAATAACAAATCCTGCAATAAGCATCTATCCATTTGTCATCACAGCTTTTGCTTTAGTAAGCAAAGCAGCAGCAGTGTTTCGACCGACTACACCAGATATATGATATCATATGCTTCTGCTGCTGCTGGTACACTGCTGTTGGGACCCCTGTTTGCCTGCCAGTGGGTACATACTTTTGCTCCTGCTGCTGCTGGTGTTGCACACTGGTACATATCCTGCAGGTGCATCCCACAGATCGTGTTATTGTGTTAGATGCTTCAAATATTCTGTCCCCAGATCTTCTTTCAGCACTTCTGGCTCCTGATCGGCCCCAGCCAGCAGTTGGCAGTGCAGCAGCAGCAGCAGTACGAGCAGCAGCAAGTAGAGCTGGCAGCAGCAGCAGCATTCCTGTGGAAGGTGTGGCAGCACTGCTGGGGCTGCAGCTGCTGGTGTTCTTGTTGGCTGTATGCAATGTGGTAAGTGCTGCCGCTGCTGTTGTTCAATGGGCTGCAGTTATATCTTATGCATTGTTCAAAGCAGGAAGCCGCTGATGATGCACCCATGCAACTCCTTTTGCAGCATTCAAATTATTTGTACATGCTCAAATGATTTGTACATGATTTGTACAAAGTATACCATGAATCAACACAAGCAGTGCAACAATCAGACTTCATAACGCAATGTCTGAAAGTATCAGAAGTACGGGCACCTATGTATTCATAGGCAGAGCCGGGCAATACCCAACCAGGTTGAGTCAACCAACAAGGGACATTGATTTCAGATCGCAGGCCTCTGATAGCACTCCTTGCTTGTATAATCATCCAACCAAAGGATAGTATGCCGTGCTAGTGCGTGCAGCTGATGTGATTATGTGTAGATATACTTATCCCGTTATTATAGCCATATTCGCCCAAATCTAGGGAAAACTACCCATGAATATATCACTGTATACTTTGCTATATTCCTTACCCACCTAAGGAATATCAGCAGGGATATACAGCAGGTTAGGAAGGACTTACAGCATAAAAACTTCACAGCTACACCCGGACTCGAACCTGCGTTCCGCGCACGCGAGGCCAGCGCTCTAACCACTACGCTACCAACCAGCAGCGTGCCCAGCACAAGCTCATACTGCTGGCAGTCAACATATATCCCAAAAAATTGCTATTTTCCGGATTTTTGCAACCGTTCAGCTATAAAACCCTGTTAGAGTGCCGTCATATTCATTCCTGATGTTGAGTGGCCAGCAACAGCCAGTGCATCAGCATGAGGTACAAAACAAAGGTAGGCCACATGTCAGCATGTACACTCATATGGCTATAATAACGGGATAAACGATTTATCTGGTCACTATATTGGACCCTCGGGTGGACACGTGGCCATATCCCCTGCTCGGTAGGGCAAATCCTCCCTCGGCTACGCCTCGGGAGGATTTTCCCTACCTCACAGGGAATATGGCCACGTATCCACCCTCGAGTCCAACATAGCGACCAGATAAATAGTACATATGCGACTACATGTTGGTACACAGTTGTCATTGTGTGTAGATATACATATGTGAACATGTGCAGATATACACAACTTGCGCAGATGCTAAGCCAGCTGCTCAAAGGTATTCAGTAGCAGTCTCTTTCTGCAACACTGCCGAACGACCTAAGGTCATCAGACCATCACGAGCAAATTGCATTCAATGTGGCAACAGGCAAGGCCGTTGGGATAACTGCAGAATGTTTGTCATTGAGTCCAACTTGTCATGTGACAAGCAATGCTTGGCTGTCTGGTTGTCTGTTGCAGGTCATTGTCAGCAGTCCAGAAATTGATATCCACCTCCTGCAACTGCTAGAGGCAGCAGCCTTGATAGCAACAAGCGTGCCAGACCTAACTCTACCAGCAGCAGCCACACAGCAGCAGCAGCAGCAGTCAGCACCTCGGGGACGTGGCAGCAGCAGCAGCAGAGGTTCTGGGGCAGGGACTTTCCAGCAGCAGCAGCAGCAGCACGGGCTGCTGCCAAGTCATCTGGCAGATCTTGTGCTTGTCCAATGTTGCAGGCAGCAGCAGCAGTTGAATGGAGTGCATGCGCAGCAGATGCAACGCTGTGTTGATGCCTGTCTGGCAGCAACAGTGTGGGCAAGTAGACCTCCAGTAATAGACACTGCTGCTGCTGCTGCTGCAGCTGCTGCTGTGCAAGATGCTAAACCAGTGTTGCCAGTGCAGCAGCAAGCAGGTACTCAGAAAGGGGTCAGCATATGGGCTGTTCCTCCTGCACCTAAACCACAAGATGCAAACAAGCAGCAGCACTGCTGCCGGCCTTCTGCAGAGCTACAGCTCTTGGTCAGTAAGCTGTTGTGCATGCCGCGGAAGGTGAATGTAGCCAGCAGCAGCAGCAGCAGCAGCAGCAGTGGGTGTTTTGCAAGAGTGCTGTCTGAAAGGGACTGGCTGAAGGCAGCCGAGAGGGTTTGGGAAGCAGTGCAGAACAGCAGTGAGCTGTTGCAGTACTACAGCTTGGCTGCTGTGGCCAGGTATGCGGGTGCGGGGGGGTGGAGGCAGAGATAGGCCAGTTGTGTCACAGACTCTAGAGCACGAATCTGGCCATCAAGGCATGTTCAACGTGTTGAGATGAACTGCAAACAAGTTTGTTGTCGTGCATGATGTTCAGAGGTGAAAATGGAGAATAGGGCGTCGGCATTCCCACTGGATGCGTTTCAACTATGATGGATCCACTGCATTGCTGCTGCGAGCCAAACTCGTCACTTCCTCCGTTGAGCGCCCTATGTAGGTCCCGCCCATACCGGTAGGTCCGGTCATGATCTTTGGGCACTTTGCATCCAGCGCGTTCACAGCACGAATGATATACGCCACAACTTGGCAAAGCATACCACAACGTGTAGGGATTTGATGTTGCCATGGTGCCTCCACAGAAAGGCCCGCCTAAGAGTTAGGGGCCCCGGTAAGAAACCACCAAGAACCGGTCAATGTGAGCATGTGATTGGTTGTATCGTTGAAATAGAATCTTTGTGCGCTATAGGCACTTTCCAGACAACCCCCTATGCTGCCTGTACCTTCAACACCGAAAGGTCCAGCCGACCGTTTGCTCGGTGCCTTGCTCCACTGGCCTTCCGTACATCCCGCTAGAGCACTCACATGACCGTGACGCTTATTTACCTCAATAATCGCTCTCAGGTTGCACCTGCCCGTATTGAACTGTATCAGATACACTGTCTGTCCTTCTTGGAACGCAGACAGCCTTGATGCAGCACACGATGGGATTATTGAATACAAACAAACAACAAGCACCGCATGCAGCCATCCGCGCGGTGGTTGCGTTGAATGCCACAGCAGCTGTAAGCCAAGAAGATTCTGCACACCTTGCAGACCCGTTCACAAACGGATCAGCAACCGCGCCAGCACCAAGCAGCCTGCTACGCGACTGGGAGTTGTTTGTCCAGCAGCCTATCGGCAGCGATGCCATCAAAGCAGCGGTAGACGTCTTCTGCAGCAGTATGTGGCAGGACAGCCGGCTCTCCTGCTTCTGCAAGGCGGTGTGCTCAAAAACCATCTACGCAAACAAGGTACAGGCTTATTGCTCTTTCTCTAGCCCTCCGAGCTGACCGCTGATGAAGTGCTTACACTCAACGTCCTTCTTTACACAGGCACAGGCAAAGAGAACCAGCTGGGGTCAAGACGACAGGATTAGTGTTATGTTGGTGCCTCAAATGATGGTGTGATGTGACAAGATAATATTCAAGTTTCTACTCATTCTCTGGCCCAGGTAAGATCTATCTGTGTGTTGCTTTACAGCTTGTTTTTGGATCTAGGACTGTGCCATAACAGCGCCTGTACTGCAGCAGTCGCTGTCAGTTGACCAGCGGAAGCCTGTCTCACAATCAGCAGCCGTCTGGCCCAATAGTGTTGCCCAGCAGTGCTATCTCCCTCAGCCATGACGCTCGAACGCATCAGCAATTTATAAATATTCCAGGAGTAATACCTAGGGAATATATGACATAACATTGCCGTTGATCCTGCAACCCAGTTTAGTCCAGAAAATGGACTGCAAATGCCATCGGTGATCTTAACAAGTTACCCTGCCACTGCTACTGTCTGATTTCAACAGGTTTGACTACAGGCTGGAGTCTTCTGGTGACCAGGCCTGAGCGACGCATCAAATTCTGCAACAGTTCCTAGGCCTTTGTTGCCACAACACCAACACCTCAACAGTTGTCACACCACCATGGAGACCCCTCTGTGAAGTTACACCACACACCAAACACAAGACCTGGATCTGGTTCAGTTGTATCTGGGGCACAGCCCTCAACACCAGCGAGTCTTGCTCCAACAGGGTTTGCATACCTCACCTAAACCCTCAATGCCCTGAAACGCCAGAGCTTCAGATTCAAGGTCACATCCCGATGGACCCAATCATCACCTGGCACAAACACTTCACAACAGATCTCCAACACTCTCCTACAGCTGCGAACAAGGAGCCCTTCAAGGCCAGCAGCAGTGCTGAATGCTGCATTGCCTGTTACCTGGGGGTTCTGGACAGGCCTGCAGTTGTGTTTGAGGAGCCAAGAACTCAGCAAGGCCAGCCCCTGCGAAGGACCTGGCTCAGGCAGGCAAACCCTTCTGTAATGGACCAGCTGGAAGGCTTCCAGCAGTTTGTAGCACACCATCAGCAAGGCAATTGGCAGCTGCCCAGCACAGCCAGAGCAGTAATCGCTTGCTTGTTTCCTGAGGTGTCATGATCTCGGTTTCTCAGACAAGTGCACTACCGTAGTGACTGACATGGCCGGGGCAGGGCACTACTGGCAGACATGGCCCGGGCAGTCTACCAATGGCATGCTTTATCATGTCCGTCATTGGTTATATATGTAAATATAAGTTACCCATTAGCCATAGCAATCCTGCCATCGGCCCCGCGCCCCATTTCAGAAGCGGACAAAAAAGAGTCATTGGTTATGTTTGTGAAATGCCTTCCGTAGGAGGGTTGATTCTCACAGCAAGGGCTGATGGTGCTGTCAGGTTAGCTGTATGGCTATGGATTCAAAACGTTTGCACATCTGCGTACTGTGTGTTGGAGACAGCGCTGTCTTCAAGCTGCTAGTAGCTTGAGCAGTTCCACCAAGGTTGCCATCAGGGGCAGTGCTGAGTCGGAATTTCCCAAACTGTCAGCTGCAGGTGCAACCTGCAATGCAAAGTCGTTGAGCTTTTGTCAGGAAGGCAAATGTGTGTAGCTCCTGTTACGCTGCGATGCTGTCAGAAGTCTGAATCTTTCAATAACATATAATGATGGTTAGCAGTGCCATAAACAGTGGCCAATGCACAGCGCAGTACTTACTAGTTGATGTGCCTGGTACTTGATGCGTATGGCAGCCATTGCTTGGTGATCGAGTTCTGCTCTCTCAGTTGGATTAACCCATCTTTGAAGTCAGCTGCGTGCAATGGTGTTGCCGCCTGTGCTAGGTTGCTGCATTTTTGCATGCCAACCGATGGCAACTGGCAGTTGCGGCATGATGGACCATGTATGCATACACATGGTTGTTTTCATCTTGTGCGCACGCTTCAAGTCTTTCATTCCTTCTGAGCAGCACTGCTGGAAGCCTCAGGCGAGTGTGAAAGTTGCTGCAAGCCTTGGTGGCTGAGCCGAGGCTCGGAGCCCACTGGGAGTGTAGCTCTCACTGCACATCACTTAGTCAATCGCCATACCCGACATGAAGGTGTTCACCGTGAAAACGGTGACAACGTCATCATTTGTCACAAGTTCTGTGACAAGTTGTGATCGTGCGACCCCCATGGCTCATTAGCTGGCTGCTCACGCCACTGGCACTGAGGCTCAGCTAGTAATGGCCCTTGGAGGTCACTGACTGGGTTTGATGATCACAATGGATTGCCGGAAAGGGTAACTTTCTTCTTCTTCTTCTTCTTCACAATGGATCATCCGTCCCCCCCCCCCTTCCTTTATGTCGGACATGCTTTGTCTTGGGGCAAGAACTGGGTCAAAGGCCATACCATGCATTACCTACTTGAAATTTGGTGGCTGAGGGTCAAAGGCCTCCAGGTTGTCAGGCTGACAACCATTGTGACATGGCTCTTGTCATGAGTATTGCAGTGGCATTCGCACCAAGCTGATGGTACATGTAACAGGGGTTCTGCACTTGAAAAGTCCTCTGCAGCAACCGCCGAAAGTCTTGAGCAGTTCCTTGACTTTGCTGTCTCCTGTTGATAATTCTGTTCTGGGACACACAGAGCAAGCAGCTATCCATGACAGACACGTTGCCGCTTTCTGGCAACGCACAAGCTGCTGCGGTGCTGGAAAAACTGGAGGCACGTCAAGAAGCACGCAAAGCAGAGCGGGAACAGCGGCAGCAAGAGCTGGAGCTTGTGGCTGACCCCCGGGAGGATATTGATAAGTTTTTGACAGCCTTCTCGGTGTCTTATAGCAGCTTACAGCAGCGCTGCTGCGATCTACAGCAGCGAGCAGCTTCAGCTGCACTTGATGAAGAAAAGCAGGACCTCTTGCGGCAACTAGAAGATAATGCAGCTGAAACGAACGATCTGGAGAGAAAAGTATCCGATGCAGCGTACTTCTTGCCTCCATTCGAGCTACGCAGCTGCAACAACCAGCTGCAGCAGTTACGGATTGAACTGGCCGCGATCAAGCAGCTGCTGCAGCCCAAACGCAAGTTTGCTTTCTCCAGGGCAGTCAAGAAGACATCCGCACCCTCCACAGCAGCAGACAGCACGCAGGACGAGGTGCCTGTTGGCCAAGCTGCAGCAGCAGGTACAGCAGGTTCAGCATCTGTCCAACAGCATAGCCAGCAAATGCCAACCGGCCCAAGCGCGCACGATATGCAGCTCATCAACGCAGGCTATGGCTGCATGGGCCTGCGCGACCGAACAATAGTCAAGACAGCACAGCAGTTAGCAGGACAAGCCTTTGTGCTGCATGACCTGGCAGGTTGCACGGTGTTCCTACTGGGGCACCTATCAGCCCTGAGACTTCAGCAGCTGCAAGACTGCAGGGTCTATACAGGACCTGTAAGTGGAGCTACATTTGTGAACGGTGCCAGCAGCTGCACACTTATGATAGCATCACATCAGGTGGGTCATCAAGTGTAACAGCAGGTAAAACATATCCATCTCATGCAACACTGCTATGACAAAGGAAGTGCTGGTCTATGCTTGCTCATATACGACAGTGTCCAAGCATACTGTTGGACTCCATGGGCGATTGCCCAACTGTACTGTCAGGTTTGTTGGACACATGATGCGACAGCAGTCATGTCGTACTGCTTGCAGCGGTACATTCTGTGATATTCTGTTTACAATGTTTGCTGTGGGGGTAAAGTGATATCATGGGCTGGCATCTGCAGTAACGTATGGATTCTGCTGCATGTTGCCTGCCTTGCAATGGACCCAGACATTCCGTTGTGACCCAGCTGAACTCCTTCCAGACAGTATGTGCCCCCTGAAGCAGCGGGCAGCAGTCACTGCTGTAACGGCTTACACAGCTGTAGCTTGAGTGCTGTAAAGATTCCTACTATCCTACGCTAGCTCACTAGGAATGCTGATACCATACAGCAACACAGCATCGACAGTGTATCGGACATCACGCTGATGTTATACTATATAACATCCCCTTTCTCTGATAAGGCTTCTTCCCTTATGTTCACTGCTGCTGTCGGCTGCCTTTAGGTCCGCATCCACGAAGCCACCAATTGTGACTTCTACCTCCAGGTTCGCAGCAGGCCCATCATTGAGCACAGCACAAACCTTCGCTTTGCACCCTACCAAGTCGGCAAGCTACCAAGCCCACAGCAACAGCAAAATTGTGATAAAGAGTCGTCCCGGACGACCAAAAACAACAGACATGTTCATCACCAGCAGCAGCAGGAGGAGGAGCAGTCAGATGGTGCACAGCTGCAGTCGGAGCATCAGCGGCATCTAGATGGAGAACAGCAGCAGCAGTCGCAACATCAGCAGCAGCTGGATGCAGTGTCGAAGCAGCAAATGGAGCAGCAGATGGATGGGCTGCTGCTGAATGATGTTGGGCCTCTTCAGCAACTGTTTGCAGACAGTCAGCTGGCTCAAGAGAGTGAGCTGTGGCGACAAGTGGATGATTTTGGCTGGGTGAAAGCCACTCAGTCACCAAACTGGTCTGTTGTGCCGGAGCAACAGCGGCAACAGCCGCCATTGCTGCCGGTTTCTAACCAATAAATTACGATGGCAGGTTTGCTATGGCTAATGGTAATATATATGAAAGGAATTGAGCCATGCAGCAAGGTGAGATGCTATGGCAAATGCGCTGACATGCCATGCAGTGCGTTCGGGGCGCCACCCTAGGGTATATACTATAGTGTATGGTATGGGCCTGGTATATATCATCAATAAATTAGTCACTCCCAGTGGGAGCTTCTCATCAGGTTGGCCGCCAACGGGCTATGGCACAGCAGTTGTGTAATGGAGGTGACACGGCAGTTCATTGAGGTGGGACAGCATCAGGTGTTATAGCTTTGGTCACTGGTTGTGAGCTGCTTGGACGCTATGCATGTCAACATAGACACGTACAGCCCGCGCGTATAAACCATAGCTGGATTATGGGCCCCACAGTAGTGATGTAATTCATCTGGCATTGCACCTGTGTTGTTGTTGGGACGTTTCAAGACATTCGACAGCGTTGTCTGACTCGTCAACAATTGCCGACTTGTCCACGAAAGCCTGTAAACTCAATCTCGCTCTTCTATCATAGTATGTCGTTGTATGAGCCCGCTGAGGCACAAAGGCCGAGAAGTAGAAAACGAGGCAGGCCACCCAAGGACCCATTATCTGGGAGCGAAAGAGCTGACAACATTGCTTGCCAGAGAGGGGGCCCAAGGCTTGATCCTGCTGCTAAGAGGGATCACACGTTTTTCGTATATTGGAGTTGAGCGTTTGCAAGGATGAGAGCATCTGTGCTTCACACCAGCGCTTACTCCGATGAGGCCACCCCGCAAGTGCTGATTGCAGCTGGTCAAGGGCACTGCTCAAATACGCAGCTTTTCAAAACAGTGTTGTATCATACACTTGGTTTATTACAATTGTCGCACAGTGGATCTAGCCCGTCTAGCGAGTGCTAACAAAGTGCCATCGTAGTACTGCACCAGCGCCCTTGTGCACCCTGTGCTGCTATAATTCCTCAAACCAGACAAACTAAGAGGTTCAACATGATTTGCATCTGCGCTGCCATGCACGCTTGCAACATGGTCTATGCTGTCTACTGCTGCAATGATGCTGAGTATGGGCAACTGACTAATGTTGTAATATGGCTCATCTTTTAGTGATGTAAAAACGGTGAACTGGAGCTGCGATGGAGACACTCCAGTGGAAAACCTGGAATAGCCACTGCCTCAAAGCCGCTGCTGCTGCTCTTGCTGCTGGGCAGGCTGCTGCTACTTAATTTCAGAGACACCACCCTTCCTTTGGCTGCTGCCGCTGCTGCTGCTGCTGCCGCTGCTGTCGAGTCGATCACACTGTAGTTTCTGCTGCTGACGTGTTGCACGCTGCTGCCGCTGCCAATGCATCTACCACTGCATCTGCTTCAGGCCAGCTTCCACTTTCCAGCCTGCTGAATAGCAGCTGTCCTGACTGGCTTTTCACTTCAAAAGATCCAGCCCTGCCGGCTCCTTCAGTATTTCCCTCTACTACAATGTTTGGAAAAGCTGCTTCAATGGCATCTGCTAGGGCGATGAATCTGCATTACAGCAGCAGCAGCAGCAGCAGCAGCAGCAGCGGGCATGGTTCCCCTTGTGATATGTTATGCATTTGAGGTATGTTTCTTCAAGCAGGCCAGCTGCAAGGTTTCAAGGCGGGTCACATGTGTAGTGTGCTCAATGTTGTGTAGAAGAAATTCAGCCATGCAGCAAGTTGAAGTGCTATGGCAAATGCACTGACATGCGTTGGGGGCGCCACCCTGGTATGATGCTTGTGCCTGCTTCGGCTGTGTGTATAGCTTGGGTTTTGGACATCAATCACTGATAAATCAGGTCTGGAACGGGGAAAAAGTACAGAATATCTAGAGTTAATTTGAATCTATATCAAGCATATGTGTGTATTATGTAAATTGGGTCACAGACATGAGGTCAGAGACATACATAGCTCGGCAGGTACAACCTGGATACTTATCCCGACCTGACAGGGAATTTGGGCATGTGTCCTAAACCCTCACGGCCAACAAAGCCAGCAACTAGAACTGCAGACGAATCCTTCATTAATTTTCTTCGTGAAGGGTCAATATGTGAATAAGAAAGCGGGATTATCAGCGCCACCAAGGAACGTACCTATCAACCTCTTCCTCATCATACTCCACTGTGACAACATCTGGCTCTGGACCTCCCAAAGTTGGACAGTCACACTGGCTGTAGCTACGCTGCCACTGTCTGCTGCCACTGCTGCTGTTGCTGCTGCTGCTGATTATGTTGTTGCTGTTCAATGGAAAGTGCCATGGGGTATGAAGGGATCCTTTTGATGCTGGTTGTTGGTGGGCAGAGCAAGGCCAGCTTGTCGATATGCCTGCAAATGATTGTATTATATCAAAGGATTTGGGTGACAGACAGAAGGAATTTGAAAACCTGAGAGGGTATTAGAGTGTTGTTATTTTTAAGAATGTTTTACTTTCAGATAAAGTGGGGTGAGTGCTGAGTGCTCTGATCTGTACAAGTGTTCCTCATGCCAGCAAATGCAAGTGAAAAAGCCACAAGCTAAGAGATCGAAGCCAGCAGCTGGTACGCAGCTGCTGATTGTATGCGGTGGCTCAGCAGAAGCCAGTCATTGTGCAATACGAGCAGTGGAACCCCAGCCGCTGCACACCTGCGCTCTGTATGTAAGCGTTTCGCAAAGCTACTGTCGATGCTGCTGCTTGCTCCAGCTGCGCAAGGTGCTGCGTGATACTTCGTGTGATATGTCGCATTAATGCCATATTGATAGCACGCTTGCAGCTAACAAGGTTACGAGCAAGGCGGTCCCCAACAGTGAAAGCTCGACAAGGCGATGAACCGCTTGCCGCAGGCGCTGACAACGTACTCGTTCCAGCCAGATGCACAGTACTAGATATTGTTTGAAGCAATGATGAGCTTACGCTGGAGTGCAGCACTGTGCTTTCGATGCACCCTACTACACCATGCGTCAAGTAAAGTGGTACATTGGAAACAATAGCTGACAATGATGTCTCCAACTCACCAGTGTCGGTTTGAGCGACCGTTTGCTTGCTGTGACATGACACCCGTTCGTGGGTGGGACCGGCACTTCTTGCCGTGTCGAGCAAGAGCCTTATTTTACAACAACATGTTGCTTTGAGTTTGTTAAATTTGCATTTCCAAGAGTGACGTTTCAGTGCAGTATGGCGACCTCAAATCCAGACCACGATCAGCCTGGCTCCCCAAAAAGCAATGGCACAAACGATAGCTCAGACTTCGTCAGCGTGTTGGCGCAAGTTGTTGCAGACGGTGTTGGCGAGACGGTTGCAGAGCTGGCAGATATCACCACTGCTTTTGGTGATGCGAAGGAATATGACTTCCCTGCAGAGCACTCGGACGAGTTGGATTGGGATCAGATCAACGTACGTGGCGCAATAATATTTATCCAGGAGCTGAGCCAGATTGCAAGGCACATATTCTTCTTGGCGATGCTTGCTTACGTCACCTGTTGCCATACAACTGCCTCAAGCCCTGTTGCCATTTACCGCCCAATCTGCTTTGCCACTGTACTCGAATACTTTATCTCACCATACATCAGCTGGCGCGAGCTGAACGATTATAAGCACATGCAGCAGTGGCGTTGAATCCAGACAGCCAATGGACAGCAGGCAGCAGCAGTACCAATCACTCCCCAGCTTCGAATAGCTTACAACCGTTCCAGTACTTTCTTAGATAGACAGAGCTTACGTAAAATTTCTGACCTTATCATATATGAGCGCAGCAAACTTCTGCATTCTTTGTCATTATGTGCAGTTTGACTTATTCCCGCCGCCTGGACAAAGCAACAAGGAGCGACTAGCTGCTGTGAGAAAACGGATCAACCAACTATGGAGTCCAAAACGCATCTTACTAAGAGATAAAATCGCTTTTTTGCTAGGCAGCTGTCAACTTTGGTGAGTTGTTTTGTGCCTTGTAAATAGCGGTGGGAGTAGATCAACCTTGTCACATGTCAGCAAGGAACATTGTGTTAAAATGGTATGTCTCTTGTTAGACTGTATAACCTTACTAACATTGTATTGAATACAGCCACATATGAAATTATCAGTTTGCATGGCATGTGCTCTTGTGGTGCGAATAAATACTGCAGCTGTCAGTGGGTTGGTGTCAGTCAATGAATGACAATACACAGTTTGATTGCAGCATATGAGTGCATACTGTTTTAATCTTATACCTTTTTTCAATGTTACACCTCAACCCCACACGTTGTAATACGGCAACCATATGGTTGGTAGGACAGCATGCATTCAGCATCTTAGTACTCCAAAAAAAACTGCAATGAATACATGACGATCTTCAGGTCGTCATGACAGCTGCCTATCTGATTCATACCTTACTTCTGAAGCCATTCCATTTTTTGATGAAATCTACATTAGTAACATACGTTTGTAACACTGCATTTATGTACTGCTCCCAGGGCTGTTGCCTACTGGCTGGGTTGGAGTCCCAGCACTTTTTACAAGTTGTACAGTGGACAGGTGGTGGTGCTGATGGCGCTGCGCTACGGCTGGTACAGGAGCAAAAAGTGGTAAGTGATAAGCGGCTGGCAGCGGCAGCAGTGGCAGCAGCGGCAGCGCCACTCGTGTTGTTGAACCACCGTGGCAGCAGCGGCCGCAGTGGCCGCCACTCCTGCCAGTGAATTATGACGCCAGCAGCAGCAGCAGCAGCAGCAGCAGCAGCAGCAGCATATGAGCTATTTGGTGGGAAACCACCTACATGAGCAGCAGCAGTGTGCATGCAGGTTGCTGTGGCAATTGTCACACAGTGACAGCTGTATATGAAGCAGTGACCAGAGAGCAGCAGCAGCAGCAGCAGCAGCAGCAGCAATAGCAGCAGCAGCAATAGCAGCAGCAGGCAAGTTGACACCACTAGGTGATGTTGTTATTGGAGGTGTAAGTCAAATAATATGCTGAACGTCCACTGCTTGATGCTCAGCCTGTGTTGTCATCACGAAATGCTATGCTGCTGCTACCATTCCTGCAGCAATCACTGCTGCTGCTGCTGCTGCTGCTGCTGCTCGCAGGCACTACTACATGCTTGACTTCTGCTACTACGGCAACCTGCTGCTGCTGGTCCACCTCTGGCTGCTGCCAAGAAACCCACTGCTCAGCAAGGTGACAGACAGTGGACTCTAAGATTGTACCGCTATCTGCATCTATTGCATCTTGATATATTACGTTTTTGCTATGCTGTATGACAACTAAAATGTAAAAATATTCGTGTTTCAATGAGCTCCAGCAGGCAGGGTATTTTTTTCTACACTGCTGCTGCTGCTGCTGCTGCCACTGTCTCTCATTGGACAGCATCAGAACTCCCAGAGGAATTCCACATTTCATTGCTGCTGCTGCTGCTGCAGGTGACGTACGCATTCAACACAGGGGTGTTGACCTGGTCAATTGTTGCCTTCAGGAACTCACTGGTGTATCATGACCTGGACAAGGTACAGTGTTCGCTGCTGCTGCTGCTGCTGCTGCTGCTGCTGCTGCTGCTGCTGCTGCTGTTGCTGCTGTTGCTGCTGCTGCTGTGACTTATTTTGCCACTTACCATATGAACAAAGACGTTGGATGCGTTTCCGTATATTCTGTAAATAAGGCAGTCTCCACCGCCGCTGCTGCTACCATATTCAATTATCACTGCTGCTGCTGCTGCTGCTGCTAACAACTCTGCAGCGCAAATTTCCACCACACCCATCACTGCTGCTGCTGCTGCTGCCGCCACAGGTGACGTCAGTGTTTCTTCATCTGGGACCTGCCTGTGTGAGCTGGACGCTGCGCTGGCACCCCGACAGTAGCAGGTTTGGACCAGGAGCAGCAGCAACAGAGCAGCAACGGTGAGATTTGGGTTTTAAAAACTACACATGTACCACAAACTACCAAGGTCACGACAAGGACGATAATTGATTGAGATTTGGTGTGCATGTTGCTCCTGAAATACTGAAAACTTCAAAATATGTGTTTAAGTGTAGTATGTAGGCTTCCTTGTGATCAGGCCACACAGCTACAGCACGGTGGCATCCCCCTGCTCCGAAAGTTGACTCAAGTATGTGCCTATCATATGTCTTATATGTATCTTTTAGATTGACTGTATCGTGTACTTACTGAGTTAAACCAAGTAAGTACCTATTAAATTGACTCAAATGTGTACCTTTTAGTTTGATTTAAATATGCATCTGTCAAATTGACTCAAGTATGTACCTGTTGAATTGATTCATATATGTAACTGTCGAATTGACTCAAGTCTGTACCATATAAATTGAGTAAAAAAAATAAAGTAGCAGTCAAATTGACTCATTAATGTACCAATCGCATATTGACTCAATAATGTACCAATAGAATCGACTTAATCATGTACCGATAGAATTGACTCAATTATGTACCACAAACTGTGGGGCCGATGGCAGTAAATGCTATGGCTGCAAAGTACTTATTATTATTATTATTATTATTATTATTATTATTATTATTATTATTATTATTATTATTATTATTATTATTATTATTATTATTATTATTATTATTATTATTATTATTATTATTATGTACCACAAACTGTGATGCAGGCTTGCCTGGGATCAAGCCACACTGCTGCAGCTGGTTGGCATCCCTCTACTGTTCTACTTGGCCTGGGCTGTCAGCTACTGGCTCAAGATATTTGTGGTGTCTGCGGAGCGCATCAAGTAAGTAGCAGCTACATGCATGTAATCAAGATTCTACCTAGTAGGTGATAGAAGTATGATGAAATATAAAATGAATAGAAATAAACAAGAAAGACAAGATTGATGGTATTTGTGGTGTTGGCTGAGCGCATCAAGTAAGTAGGTTGTGCCAAATAAGAGTTCATATGAATTAAGGTTCGGAGAGTTTTACAGATCAAACAAATTTTCTGGGAGTCTTTTGTGGGTGTTTGCTTCTGCTGCTGCAATATTGGTCCATGCTGACAGGTGCTGTCTCATGTGGTGCTGCTTTTGCATTTCATTCAGACTATAGGTCAGTGGTATGAATTTATATATGAGTAATATTTATATGCGGTTCTGCTTTCAATGCATGTGTAAGTGCAATGTAAATGTTGTTGTTGTTGTTGTTGTTGTTGCTCTGCAGGCAGCGAGGCTACATCACGCTGTTCACTTATGTCACTACCACAACAAAAGGAGTCTACGCAGCCATAGCACGAAGAGTTCCACAGCAGTACAGACCACAGGTGCGTTTACGTGTGGCTTTTCTCCACGTATGTACCAAACGGTCTTTGCACAGTTCAGGCAACAAAAGGCATGCAGCAGTGTTTGTTTCATGTCTTGATCGAATATTTCTCATCCGTCAGATAATGTAAGAGCTAGTAGTCACATCATATGATGCAGAGACTGCCATACATACCATACAACCTGGCCCCAGAGGGGCGCCCCGTAGGAGCCAACATAGTCGCTCATGGGGGGTATGAATCCACATCGTATTCCTCAGCACAATCAAACCAATCCTCACTATAAGTGACCAGAAATCATCCGAGACTTCAAGTGACGCCTCAACTTCTGGTATTAAAACTCTAGCTGCCATTGGGTTGCAGCGCTCAAGCCAACAAGCATGCAAAAATGACTGCATTGTCGGTGTGAGAGTTATGACAGTGGGCAGCATGACATATTGTATTTTTGTCCGCTGCTAAACTGGGGCCTGTGGCACAGTTGCTGTGGCTGAAAACCTAATTACATAGATAATAGTTACGTAGACGTATGTATACTTTAAGTTGTACACTTATCATCTGATAAATACTAGTAGTAGTATATATCAGATCATCATCCAACCCGTCTGCTGTTGATCTGCCTGAGCTGCTGCATACGTTAATAATACTTCATCCACTAAATATGTATATTAAATACTTATTACTAGTGGTATATATCACCTGATTTCCGTCTGCTGTTGATCTGCCTGAGCTGCTGTAGGTGTACCTGTTCCTTCACATGTGCTTCTGCTGCACCACCATGCTGCTGTCTTGGCTCTGCTGGAGGAGCTTCTCCCTGCACACCTGCCTGCTGGCAGCAATGGGGGTGATCAGCCTCTGGCATGGGGCTACCTTCTACTTTGATGTGTTCGCCAAGAGGTAAGCAGCATCCGGAGGCGTACTACTGCTTCAGAAGCAGCAAATGGAGGCTTGACTCACCATACCATACAGTATGCTCCCTTGCCCCAGAGGGGCGTCCCATAGGAGCCAACAAAGTCATGTATGGGGGAATAATAAAAGTCAAGCAACTTCAAAAGACGCAAAGCCCCTACACCTCTTCGGGCAGCTGCTTTGAAGTTGCCTGAATTTTATTTTTTGCTGCAGCTTATGCAGGTGTACTACCACAGTTTAATTATGTTTGCCATTGCATTTCACCTTGCTGCATGGCTCAATTTCTTTTACGTCAATGAAAAACCTCCCAGGCAGCACACCTGTTGCTGCTGTGCTCCTGCTGCCAACTTGGCAGCAAGCCGCCTGCAGCACAGTCTGCTTCTGATTTGAGGCATCTCACAGACGCTGACGGTAGTGGTGTGGTAACCAAGTGACTTGAGACAACCGACAGCTGTATTGGTTGTGCCACTACAGCTGCTGCATTCAGTCTGCCTATGAAGGAGCAATTCCGGATTGCTGTGGAGCCTGGTTCGCATGCTCCGTTGTGCTTAGGTGCTGCATTATGCTGTTGCTGCAACCGCATCCTGCAGAGCTGCGGTTGGTTACAATATGAGCGCTGCTGAGTTGCTGAAGCTGTTTGTGATCGCTGCTCTGCCTCGGTCTCTGTTTCAGGTACCTCGCTGAACTGACAAAAGCACATCAGAGAGCAGGGTTGGAGCCAGCAGCCACCCCCGCATACACCGAGAAAAAGAAGATATGATACCAAGAAGAGCCAGCAGTAATAGCTGCTTCAGATGGTAGCCGAGGACACGGACTCAGGCCGCAGCTGTTGCTGTCTGAAAGTTGAGGTAGTTCAACAGTGTTCATTGCATCACAGTCAGCAGGAGGAGGCGCGATAGATAGCTTCTATTGTTTCCATGGATAGTCGTTGAGATCACGACAGCTGTTGGATACTCAAGTTTGCGGGCAGCCAGGTTTTGCTGCTGCAGCAGCAGTACTGGGCATCAACAGTCAATGACTTATGTTAGGAGGGCGCAGGGTGGCCCGGTTGCATCCTGGCAGCAACTCCATATGTAAAGCAATCTTACGAGCATAAATGTGTGGCATGCTCAGAGCAGGTAGGGCGTCAACGCTCGTGCAGCTAGTGTGCAGGGATGCTGTGCAAGCTGCTGAGCTCTGCGCGGTAGCCAGCATGGTTGCTTTTGAGAGTTATTCCGTTAATTGCTGGTTGGCGCCCTCACACGCCACAAAACGAACCACGAGTAGCGGATTACTTCCAGTGAAACCCAATGTGAACCGCCAAGCAAGGCTGCCGACAACGCGCATTATCCCTGGGTCTCCCTCCTACAATGCGCAATTGCTTTGCTCGCCCATCACACCAACAGCTTTTGCGAGTGCTGTCTCCCAAGTCAGGAGCGATGCTTTGCAGCAGTATGCTGCCCCCTGGTGTGGCCAAGGTCACTCCGAGCAGTGTTCATGAGGTTGTAGGGATACAGCAGCAACAGAGTGACAAGGTGGGCGCCGGGAAGCAGACAGGAAACCTGGCCTCGCTTGCTCTTGCCAAAGCTCGACGCTGACTCACTGACGCTTTGCAACAGGTATTGGCAGAGTATGTCTGGTTAGGAGGCACTGGCGCGGATCTCAAGTCCCGGTCTGTTGTCCTAGACGAGTATCAGCCAGGATGCACCCCCTACGACCTGCCTATTGCAGAGATAGACGGAGGAGACGTGTCAGCAGGAGAACTCTACCTTCAGCCAAAGAAAATTTATCCTGATCCACTCAGAGGCGGCAACCACATCCTGGTTCTCTGCGACGTCTATGTGCCTCCACTGGTAAGCATAGCACTGCTCTGGAGAGCATCTCAAGCACGGCACACTCCTGTTTCACATATTGATGATTTGGGTATCAATCCTGTACCGTGCAGGCGTGCAACGCGGTAGACCCCTGGAACAATATGCAGCCCCACTCGAGCAATCACCGTGCAGCCTGCGATGAAGTTATGAAGCACGCAGCACAGCAGCAACCAGTGTTTTCTATGCAGCAGGAGTATACACTATGTTGTGACGAGGGCTATGGGCAGATGGATGGAGGCTTTCGTATGGGTCCTATGCCCATGCCGATCAAGAATGCTGCAGGTGTGTATGGCGCCTCCCTCAGCCTCCATTCAGCGATCAGCGCAATGTACACTCTCTCGCAAACGTTCAAGGTGCCTCAGAGTCAGCAGCTGTCGATTCAGCATGGTGTATGGGTCAATGAAACAGGTGTCCTGCTCGCAGCATGGTGCAGTGCATGTCATATACAGCATGGGCTGGCTTGCAGCTAAGCCAACCGAGCCTGCACAAACTGTTGCAAATGTATTCAGTGCCTGTCGTATAGATCAGGTACCATGTGGCACACTTCAGCACCTGACTGTCAGCTCATATCCGCAGGTGTCCCCAATACTTTGCTGTGGGTACCAGTCACTCACTCAATCATGTGTTTGGAATGGTTGATTTCTTATGCAGGTATTTCCACCTCAGGGCTGTCAGACAGAGCAGCAGCTAGAATTGGCCGTGATGTCAGCGAGCTGCACATGCAGGCATGCTTGTCAGCAGGACTAAGCTACAGTGGCAGCTTCAGCAGCAGCACACATCAGTACGCCTACAAGATAGGCCCCTGCCTAGGGATGGACATGGCAGATCAGCTGTGCATAAGCAGGTTCCTGCTGCAGCGAGTGGCAAAATACTCCGCTGCAAGCATACACTACGACACCCTAGGCAAGCCTGGTGGGAGCACAGGTAACAAGTGCAGCATACAGTTTAGCACGGCCAGCAGTCGAGACCCGATCAGCGGGTTAAGTTCCATACAAGTGATGATGGAACGGCTGCACAGCAGCTCCCTGCAAAGTGCCACGCCATATGGCACTAGCAGCCGATCAGGCCAATCATCAGGCTGCAGTTGGCACAGCTCTAGCGGTTTCAGCGACCCAGGGTACAGTGAACAGCAGCATGCTGCAGCACGGTACAATGGAGTCGGCAAGAACTCCAGTATTATGGTGCCAACAAGCACCATACTGAATGGCTGCGGCCCCGTAATTGACCACAGGCCTCCAGCTTCAGCTGATCCATACCTCAGCAGCATGCTGCTGGTGTCAACTGCATGTGGGGTCCCTCTACCACACGCCACAGTGTCTGCAATGCAGCTAGCCCTGAACCTGCAGGTCCGTGCAGCAGCAGCAGCAACTGCAGCCAACAAGCAAACTTCCGGCATCGCTGTGCCATCATCTCAGCGGCAATCCCAGTCCCGCCACAGCTACGGCAGCGGCAGCGATGCGTGCAGCTCGGTAGCTCCAAGCTACAGCTTCAGCGGGCTCAGTGGCAGCGGGCTGTCAGGCCTGAGTGGCAGTGCACTTAGTGGATCAGGACTCAGTGACCTCAGTGATTGTGTGGACAGCCAAGACGTGCTGTTGAGCGCTCTAGACAGGTTAGATGGATTCCGTGGCGCCTCACACGCAACTGTTCCAGTCATCATGGGTGGTGGCAGCATGTGCTCGTACGTGGACGATGATATTTGCTCAGATGCCAGCAGTCCTGTACTGGCCAATGCACTCGCAGTTGCTGTCGCTGAGGAGGGGATGTACTTTGAGTAGGAGGGCTAGGAGGTGCAGCAGCGGCAGCAACTGCTTAGGAAGGGTCAGCAGGTGTACAGCAGACCCAGCTGCTTGCAATTGGGTGGTCAGGGCGGGGTAATAGAGGGGTTATGCAGCTACACATGACAGGGGCAAGAGTGGGCTTCTATGGAAAGGACCTGGGTGGGGGATGGGTCTGCTTTCGTTCTTTGTTGGTTCCTAGTGGCTCATCGTGACGGCTTCTCAGCAGTGGTGGTGGTGGTGGTGTGTGTGTGGGGGGGGGGGACAGACTTGCAATGGCAGGGGTGGCTATGGCTTTGGTGGTGTGCCTGGGGGGTTCAACTACTGCTTCATATATCTTGTTCTTGTCGCTACATCTTTCAGGGTGTCCCTTGCAGAATGCAAGCCATGCAGGGGATGCCTTGCAGAATGCTAGCTGCTTCCAGAATCCCTTGTTGGCAATTGAGCACTGACCTGTAGGTGGTGCACTTAAGAGAGAGAATGAAACGGCTGACAGGTGGTGCGGTGTCAATTCAGACCTTGGGTCCGCCTCAAATGCCAAATGCAGAGTTTGCTGTTAGCTCCTGCCAGAGAACCTTTGCTGTTGTGGCCCATCTATTAGGAACACTTGGTGTTTAGAAAGTGGGGTTGCAACTTCTTGGCGGCACTCAGGTGGCATTCAGGTGCTAGTGGTCCAGGCATCACTGTTCACTCACTTGGCAGTGCCAAGCAGCAACAGAGGGTGGCAGGCATTGAGAGGGCTTGAGTGTGCTGTGTGCTGCGTCTCTTGGTGCTCTGTGATGCTGCCAGAATCTGCACGTGTTGGCAGCCTGCGCCCGGCTTGACACTTCAACACACTGTTTGCATGGCTGCAGTACTGTGCGTCATGCGGTACTGTTCTTAATTGCTGCTTTGCTGGATCGCATTGCGGTGGGGGTCTGTTTCAATGTCGCTTGCCTGGTAGACCAGCGGTTGTTGGCGGTGATTGATTGGCAGGGAGACGGCATCATTGAGAACCAAACCAACTGTTGTTCTGCATGTGTCAGTGCTGGCTGACATGGGTCTCGGGTGACACCATGTTGGTGGGCATTCTTGAGCAGCCCTGCAGCAATCTTGACAGCTTGCATGGTATGCTGCAACAGATGGAAGGGTCCTGAGCTCAGTACCTTGCTTGAAACGCACCATCATCTTCCCTACATAAAGTGGCCGGCTTCCTGTACTGCGTGTGGCCGCAAGGTACCTCTTCCAAATTGGGGCACGTGCTTGTTATGTTCCTGCTACTGCTGACTTGAACTGGGTCGTTTTCTTACACTGGCACTGCAAGCTCCTTACTGGGTGGCACGGCAGCACCAACTTCAGTGTTCGCGGTTGATGCGCCACAGCACATGGGCCAAGGAGGTTGTGGTGTGCCGTGTTGTGTGCACGTACCCTGCTGAATGGACCACTGCCAGATCGGCTGCAGCATATGGCGCTGTGAGCAGCATATGGTATGTTGATGGTGTGTTGTGAGTCAATGATCAATTGGCAAAGTCACTCTTTTGCATGACAGCTGCAGTTTGTGCTGGCTGCGCAGCTATAGCTGTGCTGGTTACCACCGCAGCTGTAGCACATGTCCGTGGTTGATGAACTGTTGAGCAGTCCTGTATCGGCAATCGTTGGGTGAGGCTGGGAGTGGCCAAGGAAGACCGGGGCGTAATATCACTGAGGGTGGGATGGACTCTGCAACCAGAAACTGGCAGGCAATGAGAGTATGTGTATGGGTGTGTGTTGGTGTGTGCGTGCAATTCATGAGTCTGCATTATGATGTGCATTCAGGTGCTTCTGGGCCGCTTGTCTGAGGTCAAAGTTGATGGGCCCCTAGACGAGCGAAAAAACCTCACTTTACTCGGCAAGTCCTTTGGCGTTGTCTGTGTTCTTTATTTCCAGCAGCTGCAGGTTGTTGTGTGTACTAACACCATCTACCGGGTATTTGAGTGTGACCGTCCCATGCAGATGTGTGAGGATGCTTTGAGATCGTGTCAGCCTCAGTCTTGTGATGCATTCGCGGCATTTACACCTAGTATCGCTTTGCAGATCCTTTTAGCATGCATTAGTAGTGTCTCAGTCAATCTATGCGGCATTATGTTGCGTACGTGTTGGTGCTGATGTGCGCTGTGGCGTCAAGACATGCTGCTTGTGGGCACTTGCAGGATTCACATAATTACGTTTCCGGCTGCTTGTCATATACATCAACAGCTCTCAATTATGTCTGTTTTTTAAATATCACAGCTCGCCCAATGGCCCCTGTCTGTCTATTCTGTGGATTATTCTTGCTGTGAATGCTTTAGTGCGTGCATCTGTTCATCTGATGGCCCTGTATGTGCATCAGGGACAGCAATCCCTTTCGCAAAAGGAGGTGGCAGTAGGTGATTGCTTGCTTGCACGTGCTGAGAGTGTGTTCTTGTATTGCACAACCGACTTGCATGATCTGGACATGTGTCAAATGATGCGGGGGATGCCTACTGCCATATCTTCTTCTCTTGGCTGCTCATGCTGCTGCGCGACCATGCTAATGTGTGATGGTGTGCAGCACGTGCTGCTGTGGAGACTTTGAATGGCAAAGAATCTTCTCTTCTGCAGGTCATTACATCATATAGTCTCTGTCAGTGAGTGGAGATGGAGCTGCCGGCAGTGGTGGCAATGGGGTCACATCACAGGACTCTTCTAAGAGCTACTAATAGCTACAGAGAAGAATCTGTGAGTTGTTGTCTTTCTCCTTGAGGGTTCGCCTCTGCTGTGCAGTTCCTGGTCGATTGATCTGACAGCGTCGTGGCAGCTCAGCGGTATGTCATCCACTTGTGCAGGACTCCTGGTTCTGCTGTGCACACAGCAGCTTGTGGCATGCATCCCCCTGTCAGGGACTATCAGACAGTGCTTTGAAGGTTTTATTCCCCAAGTTTGTTGATGGTACAACTTGCGAGCTGCAAAGGGCTGTTGCTTTTACCTGATCAGCATGGATTGAAAGGTTGGCAGCGAGGCTTCGATAGACTGTTCAATCACAGGGTTCTGCGTAAGCGAATGCTGTCTGCTTGTGCATGCTGAGTTGATGCGGCAGCACTGGTGGGTGCACATCTGGTGGGCCAGCCCTTCCATGGAATTGAGTGATTGTTTGTGCATTGGGTGTGCTGCAGACTGGACAGAATGAGTGCAGATAGCTCTTTGGGTTGGCCAAACCTTTTCACAAAGTTAGACTATCTTGGTGTTGAGTGCTAGGCAAACCTGTGTGCTCTTGTGCCTCTGCACTGCGTATGCTTTTTGGTGCTGTGCGGCGTGGTAGCTGACTGGTTGTGGACTGCGTCCGTGCTGCTGTTTGTTGGGCAGCTTAGTCCTTGTTGCTGCTGCTGAGGGTGAGTTGTTGATGTTCAGCAGCTGCAAGGTGTTATCTTTGTAGGCATTGCACATGCTGGTGATGGTAGCTGGCAACAGCGGATCTGCATTCCATCATAAGCTTGTGTCCCGCTGTTGGTGCTGCAGCAAGCGTGCCATGTAGAAAACTTCACTGAGGCTATCTCCCTTGGCTACTGGTGTCTTTCTGGCTGTCGTCATCTTGGAAGATGTCATCTGCCACAACTGTGGGATAGTGATTGTGAAAATGTGAGACGTCCGTCACTGGTGTGCAGCATGAAATGTACGTGACACCTCTATGACTGTCATTGTGTCTTGCTTCCAAGCCCCTCCTTGCTGTCTTCCTAGCAGAGAACTATTGGCCCCTGTACTCGTGTGGTGCGTCTGAACTGAACTTTGTAGCCAAGTGCTGGCATTGACAGATGGCAGGGGGGCAGGGTGAGTACTCAGTGGTCGTGCCACTCTGGTGAGCTGTGGTCTACGTTTGTGGGGGTGATTTCCAAGTTCGCTTGGCAATGCTTGTGTTCATGCCTAGCTGATGTACACACGCCCACACACACCCATTAGAGCCAGCAGTGCAAAGCAGCTTGTGTTCTAGTGTGTGTGTGTGTGTGTGTTTTGAGTGTGCGTCTGTGTGTGTGGTGGGGGGAGATGTGGATGTAGAGAGGTGTGTGTGTGTTTTTAGCGTTCGTATCCTTGCCTGGGGTTGCGGCATTGCCTGGCACCAGAAAATTCTATTACAATTATGCAGCTTGCTCCATGGTTGGAGTGTGAGGCAGGTAGGGATGTGCCACCAAGACACAACCCTCTGGAGGTGATATAAATGGGCATCCTGATGCGTGACCATTGTGTTACAGGGTACTGAAAGTCCCCTAGTAGTGTTGGCAGTGCACATTTGGGTGAAGAGAATCACAGCACATTGCACTTGTTGACAGTTGGCAAGAAGAGAGTGAAGACCATCTGCTGACTGCCTATGCTGTAGACGAGGTGCTGCTGTGTTTGCCTGTGTTCACTCAAATGTCTTGACAGTGATCAGGCCAGTCGCTGCTTCAGCGTGCCAGTTGTTAGCAGTGTGAGGCAGCCATGCAGTGAGCATACTTGTTGACATCGGTTACAAATGGTGCTGTGAGCATAGCGGCCACGAAACACACCCCTTACATGTCTCTTGAGAGCTGTATGGATCATCCTGCTTTGTCTGTTTGGATCATCCTGCTTTGTTTATATGGATCATCATGCTGTGTTCGGTCCAGTTCAGTCAGTGGTGCATAAGGACGTCTGCATGAATTTACACACTTGTTGCTTGTGCTGTAGGGACCGGCTGTCCTGCGAAGGTCTCAGGCTCGGCGCATCTGACTTGCATCACATGCATTCACAAACTGAGGTTGTCACTCTGGTGTAGGTCAGTCTTGTGACATACTATGCCTGTAGTGCAGGCAGGCAACAAGCCTTTCTCCTGGTGCATTAGGGGCCGGCTTTGCCTCCGGCTCTACAGCACATATTGCTTGTCACAAACGTTTTGTGGCAGCTGTCTTACACCCCTATTGGCCCGCATGACAGGTTGAGCACTGGTGTTTTGTTTTTGAACTTTGTTGGTTGCATCATTATTGCTTCTGCCTGCTGACCAGCAACCAACACCTCATGCGATCGTGTACATTACTTGGCTGAGTTACTGAAGAAATGTAACATGGTCTATTACTGTTGTCCACGGCTTAGGATTCTTTGAGGGGAGTCGGATGAACCAACTGCTGAGAGGATTCAATCATTGAACTTGACTTAAGCCAATCTAGCCTAAGTAAATTACAGTGGGGATACAGCCTACTGCCAGTGCGGCTCGAAGGTCATTGTGTGTGCATCTGCAAACTGCTGCCGCAGTGTTTTGTATTGTTCAGCCATCCCCTGCAGCCTCTGAGCCTTAATTAAGGAAGGCCTTCTAGAACAGGCCTAGGAGATCTCCAGTCGACGCGTCGGACATTAATGACGACAAGATCGCGTTGAGTCCCCGCTTAGTAGCGTTAACCCAGGCTAAGGTTAGCGGTAACGTTGGTTCACAATACATTAAGTGGTTAACGCGCTAACCAGTTAACACATGTTAGTGTGTACTTAGCGGACTGGTTAACCAACGTTAGCGTACAGCTAACATCGTCAATAAGTAACGCTACTTATCGGGCTAATTGCTAGCAATAAGCCCCGTTGAGTCGCTTCAAACGATATCACGTACATAACGACAGATAGATCAATTCATTGTAGCTGTACAGCTTTAACAGTTGTATCACACTGCATCACTGCATTACAATAGTGCACTACTAGCTAATCAGTGGCCACAGTGCCAATGCCTGTGTGGCCCCTTGATCTGCGTTGCACAAGTTGCTGTACAAACATAGGTTGCTGTACATGATAACGGCTTTTCAGCCCTGAACTCATTCAGCAATGTTGCTGAGCGATGATGCACAAAATAACCGTTTTTTTGCATGGCATGCATTGCCCAATTCCCATACCACTTTAGTGTTGCCACACTGCAACACCAGATTAGACCGCCTATGATAGGCCACAACTACTGGCAGAATGTGAACAGTGGCAATTTTGATCAGGGTGCAGTCTGCTGTTCTGTAAGGCATCATTTATTTTGCCAAGGGCAGAACCAACCATCACGGTGTCATGTTCATGGCACGCTGCGCAGAACAGCTAACCTGCACTGTTTCAGCCAATGCCAAACATCTGGAACTGCCAGTTCCAGCAATGACTGCTGTTGTGCAGAACCTCCCAACATAGCTGTTGAACAGAAATTAAGTGTGTGAGATGCAGCGTCCTGCAACCCTGCCCTAGCATGTGTGCTGCACAGCCTGCTCTCTAAATAACTTTGCCTTAGGCACCATTTTTTGTATGCTAATGCAGCATAATGCATTTGAGCACTGCAGCAATTGTCCTCCACCTGCTACTGAAACCAGATCTGCTGCTGTGTTGCCTGTTGCAGAAGCAGCTATATTACTCTGAGAGCAGCAGGCTGGCGTTGATGAGTCCTGCAAGACCCAATGATTGTGCTGTCCAAATGACGAAGGTCGAACAATATGTAGGCGGTTTAGTGTTATTATTGACAATGAGGCAGCAGTACTTGAACTCAGTCCTAATAGGCATCATAGACACAAGCCTTGACAATCATGAATTGTGGTGTTTTTGTGTTACAAGTGTCCGTATATCATATATGGACACTTGATGGTTATTTAACCAGCTGAAACACGCTGGCGTACATGCACACTGCCACTTACAGACATGTTGATACTGTGCGATTATTTGTGCAAAAGCACTTTTACTGTATGCAATGTTTGAGTCACTTGAGCACCCCCACTGAGTGGATTAGTGTGCCTTGAAGGCAGTTTCTCCCCTGAGGGTGGTCTAATCTTGGTGTGCCAGGAAGGAAGGAAGTTACCCTTTCCGGCCGCAAGGCCCTTGGGAAAAGTACTTGGTGTGCCAGTGTGGCTGAGCCACCAAGTACATTATCCCAAGGGCCTCCCAAGGGCCTTGCGGCCGGAAAGGATAACTTCCTTCCTTCCTTTACTGTATGCAACACATTTGCTGTAACTAGTCCCTGTGGAAGAAGAAAGTTACCCTTTCCGGCCGCAAGGCCCTTGGGAGAAATACTTGGTGGCTCAGCCACACTGGCACACCAAAATTTAGCCACCCTCAGCGTCAAAAGTCCCTGTCGGTTGCCAACCAGTACTGGAACTAGTAGAAGCGGCTCTACTGCTTGTGTCTCACAGCAAATACGGCGCTCACACTCTTACACCCCTGTTGGCCCGCATTACAGATTGAGCACTGCCAGTGGTTAACTTCGAGTTCAACGGTTGGCTGCATCAGCATTGCTTACTAAGGCGGTCTGCTGACCAGCAACCAGCACCTCCCAGGTATGAGTCATGCAATCTGGCACATGTACAGAACTTGGCGGAGTCACTGAAGAACTGTAACCTACCGTGGGTTCATGATGATGGTCTAGTACTACAACAGTGCTGTCTACGGCTAAGAATCCTTTGCCGGGAGTGACCATATGAGATGCATCTCATCAGTGTAGGGATCGGGATGGGCTGATAGCGTTCAGAGGCTCTCTGAGTTTGCGGAGCAGCGTATCGTGAGGCAGGCTGGGCATGACTGGTTTGCTGTGTGTGTGCGGATCTGTCCTGCCGTGTCAGATGTGACTGTGCGGGTAGCCTGTGCACTCTTGGGAGAGTGTGCTGGGATTGGAGAGGAGTATGACTGAGATACGTGTTAGTTTCAGTTTGCCGGAAATTCGTTTCTTGATGGGGCTGAAGGTCTGTGATGGGTGATGTAGGGAATTGCAGGTTGCACGTGCAATGGTGTGCACACTGAAACCAGTGTTTGAATTTGATAGCGTGCAGTTTATACAGTGTAGGATTTTCTTGGCTCGCATGTGTGTGGCGACAAAAGTGGATTCGCGGCCGAGAAGAAGATTTAAATCTGTAAAATTTTACAGTCAATCTGGGTCCCGGCCGTAGCTATTACCGTCGTATTGAGCACTGGGGCGCTTTGCGGGGCGATTGTACCGACGGTATACCACTTGGTACACCATTTGGTGACCATAATTTAATTAGTACTTTTCAGCCATAGCATTTACTGCCATCGGCCCCGCGCCTCAAATCTACCCAGTGAATTCAATCCACTATCGGACAAGGCGGAGTGCATGATTATCCGATCTCAATTCAGAATACATTGGCTTGGGATGTTCATTTTGATCATATTGTGAAGAAGGTTCAGAATACCAAGAATCGTTACATGCCTATTTGGAAAAGTAGGCATATTGCAGTTGAAGTGAAGCGTATTGTGTTGTTAACATGTGTGCGTCCAATAATTGAGTATGGTTCAGAAGTCTGGATACCAACGTGTCAGCAACAAAGCAAGTTGGACAGCATGCAGACTGACATATTGAAGACATGCATGCATATTCTAAAGGACAATCCGTGCAACAAAGCTCTACTTGCTGAGTGGGGTTTGAAGCCTATGCATAAATGGCTGCATGAACGTTTGCTGATGTTCTATGCCAAGTTGCGGATGATGCCGGATTGCAGGTTGCCTAAGAAAGCATTTGATGCATCTTGGAGGAAAAATGGCAGGGTTGTGGTGTTGCCTTGGCACAAATATGTTGGTGCTTTGCTAATTAAGTACGGCGCTAATAGGAATTATGCTGCAATCTCTGAATACAGTAAATGCAAATCTGTTATCAAGTCCTGTGTAAAGTCTGTGTGGCAGGATGATCTCACATTAAAGTCCACACTTGAGATGGTCACTTTGAAAAGATATGTAGATTGGGTATGCCCTACTCTTGTTAATACTTTGTCATTAAAGTCGCCTAGGCCATATCTGCAAATGATGTTGCCTACATATGGTGTTGAGTTGTTTATGAGGGTTCGTTTGTCATGTCTGCCAGTCAAATGCAGAACTGCTAGGTTCAGGAGAAATGTTGACGGAGATGATATAGATGTTGGGCAACGTGGTGTTGACCGTGGTCATTTACTTTGTCCAGCATGTTCGACTGAAGAAGAGTCGTTGTCACACTTGTTGTTTGACTGTACAGCTTCACATGATGCACGAGTGCTTATGTACGATAGGATTAAAGAGCTTCCTGGTTGTGCCAGTAAATTGGAGGCTTGTTTGTTGATTCAAGATGAGAAGCAGCGTGTGTGCCGTTTTGTGTCCGATGATGTATGGGGCTCCGTTGGTACATTACAATGTATGTTGCCATGTATTGCACAATACCTCTCTACTGCTTGGAAACTACGGTGTCAATGTGAGCATAATGGCGGTCGAACCGCTCAGCATGGGTTGTTGTTGTCCGCTTCTGAAATGGGGCGCGGGG